>JAAGAY010142533.1:0-21778 GCA_011801015.1 Ardeotis arabs
GCTGCTTTTTCTGGTCTCCCGTTGTTCGGGGGCGGCCTGGCGGGGAGCCCCGGCTTCTGCTGATGGCGGAGATACCGGCGGAAAACAGGAAAACCCTCCCCTAATTCCCATTGCCGGTGTTAAGTAATTCCGCGCGGTGAAGCGTTCCCAGAGATGGTGCCGGGATTAGGGTAAACCCCCTCTCCCTGGCTGCTTGGATTGCATAGAAGAGCTAATCAGATTACTCGCAAAGTCCAGCTGATGTAAACCACGCACATACAATATAATACACTATTGTTTTGTCTCCCTGTGGGTTCACACACGCTACGAAACAGACACCTTAAAATACTGCACATCTATAGCACGTATTTTTTGGTACTTTTTTTTTTTAAATGCGTAGTCACCATATAGATTGAAAGAGATCCTTTTACAGGTCCACAGGAAGGATGTGCATATAAAGTATTTGGTTGGAAGGTTCAGTTTTCATGCTTTGTGGACCTATGTGAGATCGGTTCAAAACAGCTGTGTAATTTTTTGTATGTACATGCAGTAGTCCACAGAGCAAGCGTGTGTACTGTTCTTTCTGGCTGGGGTGCTGTGGATGTTACAAGTACTGGGGATCCCAAGGAGGAAAATGAAGAGGCTTGATTTCCCACTGCAGTGGTGTACGGTGAAGGGATTAGGGAAGGTGAGTCAATGTGCTCAATATCAGAAACTCCTGTCTATGGTTCTCATTTAACCTTTTTAGGCGTACACGTGAAGGTTTTGTTGGCAGCGGAGCGTAGCTTCCAGAAGAACTGGGAATATAGGTTTTACTGGGTTTGACCATAAAGCTTGCATTAGCTTTGGCTGTTGAAATAAGGGGGAGATACAGGTTTGGGATTAATGAAATGTGAAAGCAGTAGGTGAGACAAAAGTGTAAGACTTTGGGTACTGTCATAATTATTGCTAAGGATGTTTATCACCTCAGTAAATAAGGTTGTGTCAGGTGCCTAAATTTAGGCACCCAAGTTTGAAAAATGCCACCTTCCTGGCTTGTTGTCAAGGTCACAACAGCTGGGTGACAGAGCTGGAAGCAGAACCTGGGAGTTGTTATCCCTCAGCCTCTTGCCTCAGGCAGGAGGGAAAGGAACCGTGGAGCTATAACTTAAGGAAAAAGAAGTACCCTAATGAAGATCCTGCCGGAGCCAGCTTAGACGCCTGGAAGGGAGAAGCACGGAGCTAGAACTGAGGAGGCCAAGGACCTCACTGAACCTGGAGTGCCTCATTAAGCGCAACACAGCTTGTGCGTGCGCAGCCGCAGATTTTTTGGGAGATGTGCGCACAGCTCAAACTGAGAAGGGTGGGAGAAATGGAATAAAACAGTTCCTTTTCTAGAAATACTGAAGTCAAGTATCCTTATGTATAAGGAAGAGAATAATTCATGCTTAGTAGGTAGTCAGTAGCACTTATGGTCCATTTTAGAACAGTGGTCATGTGGAGCTGCCTGCGTATAAGGAAACAGTTGTCTGCTGCTCCTGTCTTGATTCTGAAATGCCAAATGCTTGCTCTGTGCCTTTGTTTTTCCCCAGATGAGTTGAGGCTAGTAAGTTATTTCCCTGAATCTTTGTGCACAGAATTGTAAGGCAGCCAATATCCATTTGGTTGTGCACTGTGAAGTAAAACCAAAACCAGAATAGATACAAAAAATTGATTTGGAAATTCAACTATGTATTGAAATATTCAAGAATATTGAATAGCAAAATGTTTTTATGAGAGTCTTAATACTTTGAGGCACTGCTCCTAAAGCATGGGTTTTCTTTGATGTCACTGCTATGCATATCAGAAATTATACCAATATTTGCCTGTGTGGTGCTTCCCTGAATCCCCACAGTACTCCCGGAAAGCTGAGAAAGGACCATTTGCCAAGTGTTTCGTGAACTTCAGATGATGGTTGCGTTGTGAATTAAATAATGGCATGCTGGTTCTAGGGAAAAAAAAAAAAGAGAAAAGGACCTGGAGAAGGGCGTCTACTTGAAGTGCTGACCTCTTAGGAAGAGAGTGACTGAGGAACTCCTGCCAGTGTTGCTACTATAGTGTTGAGATTTCAAGATGTGAAATAGGAAGTGCATTGTTTCTGTTAAAGTGTCTCAGCCACGCGTGCTGCTTAATTTATCTTCCTGGCTGGTCCTACACTGATAGCATTTAGCCTACTAGGGGACATTTATCTGTTATTATTCAGATTAAGCTGGCAAGGCTTGAGCAAATGATGCAGACCGGATTTCCAGGGGCTTGTTTGAGAATGGTTTGGAACCATACTACTCAGCTGAAGAGTTGTCAGCCTGCTTTTAACCTTTAACTGGTCGCTGTTCCAGTTCCATGTTGGCTGTCAAGTAATTTCCTGAGGTACTTGTCTGCTTGGTACACCCACAGAAACTTTGCCCGACAGGTTCCACTGTAACTTCCCCTCAACGTCTTGTCGTTGCTTCACCAGAAATTTTCTAAACATTTCTGCAGTTTGGCTTCATCTTTTGTGTGCGAGCTGGTATTCAGCCAGCTGTCTCAGTGAGGGATGTGACTGAAAAACTGGGGAGGGCGTGGAAATGTCACCAGGTGTGGGTCCTCCAAGAGGCAGCACGGAGACAGTATTTTGACAAGTCCTCCCTGTGCAGAAAGCATGACCTTGGCAGGTGTTGATGGCAACAAAACAAATTTGGAATAGGTTGTGATAAAGGGAGTTCTCTTGGGAAGTGGAAAAAGGAGTGATAAAGATCTTGAAGTGCTGATCACAGGCAGAGTGAAGATGTGCTTGTTGGAGCACTGGGCACTGTCCTCTAACGCGCCAAAAGCTGCAAGACAATCTGGGGGCTTGGTGAAAGCCTAAGAAGATTGCTATTGTGTGTTTTTTCAGTGTTTTTCTCTCCAAAGGTAGAAATTTGCCTGCCCCAAGGACTTAAAATAAATTTCCCAGGATTTTGGGTCCCTAGATCCTGAAGGGACAGCTGGCCTTTCTGCTGAATGCAATGAATCAGAAGCCCTGATTTCAGGCACCCTCTCAGCTGATCTGGGTCTGAACCTGGTGGCTCTAACTCATCCTTATTTATGGGTCTTTCTGCAGCCCAGTAACCACCTGCTTACTCTTTTATTTTTTTTTTTTTTCCTTCCCTGTCACCTCCCCCCCCCAAGTATCCGCTTCCAGTCATGATCTCAATCATTGATTTTAAAAGGAACTAGGTATTTTTTTCTAGCCTGGTCTGCAGCTTTGAACTGGAGAGTGCAAACTGGGAGCGAGCTAGGAAATAGAGTGATAATGGCAAACAGTATGGGATATGTGAATCTGGTAGGGGGAGAATCAGGGAAGAGCCCAGAATTTGTGTCCAATAACCAGGAGCGTATACACAGAGCAAAATGATTGCTTTTGCTAATGTAACGATTCTCTTTTTTGTCTGTTAGTGTAATTTTGTGATACAGCTGAGAGGTTGCTACTGCGGTCTCTACATCTTTGTTCTGAAGGAATTCTGTGATGGTGGTGTTCCTGTCTCTGAATTTTTTCAAGGACAGATCTGATAGGTGGTAACGCATGCAACCATTTTGTTTACATTAATTTTTTGGTTTAAATATGCTTATTACAGCTGTAACACGACTGCAGCTATGAAGTGCTAATCTTTTTAACAGACTCCCTCTTTTCCTGGGTGGGGTGGAGCGAGGAGTTTCTGAACATAGGTGCCCAGGTGGGCTGGGGTGCTGTGTGTGAGCAATACCGCAGTTGGATAGCGGGCTGGGGGATGTTCTGCAGCACGTGGGCTTCCTCAACTACCGTGGGGTGGGCATCCTGCTGCGCTTGATGAGGATGGTGTGCTTTTGTTAGATGCTGGTGGCCAGGGAGATTTTCAGCTGTGCTGTGGGGGGAAAGGCTGCTCTTTGATTCTGAGCAGTGAAACAGAGCCCTAGTCACGCTTCTCCAGCAGATCGTAAGAATTCTGGGTGGATGTCTGGAACACAGCGTGAACTATGGAGGTGTTGGATGTTACCCTGTAGACATAAGCATCATTTTGAAATGATAAGTGACTCACCAACGCAGAATAATCGCCAGAGACGTGCCAAGCGCCGAGCCATCAATCACTCTTGAACTGACAGCGTACCCTTACGCGTGTGCTGTGCCTGCCCAAGACCCCTGTTATAAATCCTCTTGGAAAGGAGGAACATGTGTTCCTTACAACATAGATACGTACACAGGGGTGCCCTAAGCACGTCACATCGTTCTGTTATTGATAGACAACCTCGGGCCTCAGTAGGGCTGCTTGTCCTTAGCCACATCGGCAGGAGAAAGTTCTGTCAAGCTGAATAAAACGCTCTGTGATCTCCAACCTGTGGCTGCACCAGAATTGTTCATGTATGCCCTTTGTGATAGACACCCCCAGTACGCGGTCGTTCTTGGCCTCCCACAACCTGATCTATGCAGCAAGTATTCAGCATTCCAGGAATCTGGGAGGGAGAGTAGTGGGCTTTGGCTGTGACCAGAGGGGTGACTGGTGTTGCCAGTGGAGTGTGTGAGGGGAGGGTAAGAGAACGTGGATCCAAAGGCTGCTGTGAGCGGGCGCTGTGTAGAAAAGCGCTCTCAGTTGATGGGTCATTGTCCATCAGTGAAGAGAAGGCAAAGGCAGTCCCACACTTCCTGACTTCGCTTGTCTGTAGAAGCTTATGGCTTGCACAGCCCTTGCAAGTCCGTTTGCAGATGCCAGAACGTGCCCTGTCGTCTGAATCTGTCAGTGCTGCTTTTGAAGTTAAGCAGATGTTGGTGCAAATGTTCATGGGACACAACTGAGAGAGACACGTTGAATGGAGCAGACCATGAGGCCGACATATGGGAAGGTCCAAGAATTTTGGTGTGGTTTATATGTGAATTGCTGTATTTACCAAGCAATTAGCATCACCAAAGAGCACTTCAGCGCTGCTTGTCAGAGAAACAAGAAGGATGTTTTGACAGCTTTTAAATGAGTTGTAATCTTTAGTGTATTTCCCCCACTGAACTTCAAATACTTTGGAAATGTGAGTGAAGCATCCACCCATTTTCCAGAGGAAATAGGAAGAGAAAGCCCAAACATTTCCTCAGCTACACCAAACTTAAGCTGCAGCTGGAGATACAGCCATCTTATGTATGATGTGATTTTGGGACAGTCCTTGCCTCCTACTCTTTCCAGGATGGTATGAATCCCGGTTTCCTTTTATCCTCACACTGAAATGCACGCGTGCAGCTTTCCTGTCAGTATTCCAAGCAGATCTCTGATAGAAGCTGGCGTGATGGTGGAAGCCTGTCGTTTCCTTTCTCTTGAGCGTTGTCGAAGAGCACTGCTTTCATGAGAAACGTAGCCGGCAAACGGCAGAGTACCTGCCAGCCTCCACAGACACTGGCATACAGGGACACAATACAGTGCACGCGCCTGCCAGTATTCAGCTGGGGAGGAAGGCTGGGGGAGAGGCAATGCAAAAGTGACTTTGTGTAATTAAAGATGGAATAGCCATCTTTGCTGCCTTTCTCATGCAGCATGAAATAAGAGCGAGACTGAGGGGCTGGCTTCTGGCGATCTAGCTGTGGCAGCATGAAAAATGAGGAGGAGTGCGATAAGAAACTAATAATTTATGTTCCAAGCACAGGCTCACACCAGTGTGGAGGGAAATTTGTGCCAATAACTCCCACTAACTCAGAAAGGCACGCAATCTTTTATTGCACAAATTATTAACGACCAGAAAATAAATGACTCTGTAATCAGATTGGTGCTGCCGGTGCTTTTCGTTTCTTCTTTTATTTGTATAAATTCTGAAGCCAGTCCACCCCTGAAGCTGAGGCAACGGGAACTTTTACTGGCCCGGTGCCCTGCCTGACAACAGAACAGATTAAACAAGGATGAAACAGGAACGTCCTGCTATCTCGTTCTATCAGAGATGGGTTTACTCAACAAATATTTTCTGGCCCCTTCAGCAGTACCAGCCCTGTGGGTACACAGGGATTTCTGATTTGGGACTCCATCCCATAGTGATCGGAATAGTCAAACAGCAGCGTAAGTGAACCTTTATTTATGAAAATGTACAGAAAAATAACAGCTCCCTGTCATCTCCTCTTGGCCCTGTCCCTTTTCAGGCTCCTTTTGTCACGTCCTTCCTGTGTCCTCGGGGCTGCTGGTGTTGCATTCCGTGTGATTCTGCTCTAGTTTTGCAGTATTTGTGCTTAATATTCAGAATATTCAGAAGCGCTGGGCGCTACAGCAGTTACTGAGGTTCGCCAGACTTGTGGGTTCTCAGCCCTTCCTAAATGAGGCCATGGTGAATTTGGGCCTTGCACTCACCTGGGGAAAGGAGCATGAGGAGTTTCATGTATTTAGACAGAGTCCGTATGGAAAGAAAGCACGGAACATTTTCCCTGCCACCAAATGATGACGTCCTGTGATCTTTCTTGAATTAAAATCTTGATGATGATGAAGAAAAAAAAGCATTGATGAAGAATCTGAAAGAGGAAAGATGACGACTATTGGATTTGCTGCAGGTTCCCTTCTGTTTACACGGCGCTCTGTGTAGTCTGAAGGGGGGCAGCGCTCCTGTATTCGGTAGGAGGAGTTTTGGGGTGATGAAAGAACAAGGTGAGGGATTTGATTTGGGCTTGAACCAGTAGTTCTTTGTAGGGAGACACACTGGGTGAACTCGAATGGTAGAAGCAAACAACTTGGAGCCCACAGGTAACTTTGGATCAAGATCTGAGCTTCACTTGAAAGTGATCCTGATAACATACTGAACCTAAATCTTGGTCTAGGTTCCAGCCCTGGGAAACGCTTGAATTTGAACCTAAAGTTTGCAGGACTTGCTGCATCCAGCCCGTGGGCCAGAGTAGCCCTGTTTTGAAGCCCGTGCCGGTATTCTGAGTGGCTTTTTGGCCCTAGATCCCACAGCAGCTGTGAGGCCCATTTCTACACTTTACGCAGGTTTGCTCTGATGCGGATGACCCACGAGCCTGGCTCAGACTCATTTAAGCCCTGCGTTCAAGGTTTGTAGGGTGGTGTTTCTTCAGTAAACGGGGTTCCCTGAAGGCAAGGGAGTCACTCTGTGTGCGACTAGAAGCTGCTGGTCTGTGTTTAGTCCTTACATTTTTCGGTTGGTGGGGGAGACCCATATGGGAGGCTCAGGCTTTTCTTCTCCCCTCCTGGGTTTGATTATGTGAACCATATGATAAGGAAGAAAAGTGTTTCCATTGTTAATTCAGCCCATTCATTATCAATGGCACCATCTCCCTGATGGCTTCATCTGAATAGGGAGGAGGGGGAGAATTGCTTTTCCCCTCTCTCTTTTTTTTTTTTTTTTTAATTTTTTTTTTATGGTGAGGGGGTGTTGGTGAAGGCGGCCGCAGTGGGCTGCAATAATGAATAATGTGCAGATTGTTCCTGGGGACTGCAAGTGTTTTATTAAGGCAGGTTTTCTTAGACTGAATGCCCAATCACCACAGAACCATGAAACTCAAATTGCCTTACGGCTCTCTCATGAACATACTTTTAATCTCATTGACCTGTCGTTGTACCACAACACATAAATTCAGATTTGGAGATCTTATGTCCAATCATAAATTGGGCTGGCAGACTTCCGATCAACAGAATAAAACTGTCTCCTGTGAGGTGGGTTTTTTATTCGTCGGTGCCGTTCCAGCAGACGGAGTGGAGGTACACTCAGCTTTTCTTAATAAACTATTCTTTAAAAAAAACGGAGGGAAATAAGAAACCCAGCATGAAATTCACAGGAGAGAGAAGAAAAAAATAAGGTGGTGTTTAAATAACACTAACACTGGACATAAACTTAGAATGTGGAAAACTGTGAATTAAGGGGTGTGAGCTTCTGCTAACATCATGGAGAAATGACAGAAAAATAGAAGAGTTTATGCAGCAGCATTCAGGCATAAAGTTTTGGCCATAATTCTGTGTGTTTTTGGGAGGAGACACATATGTGCCAACTTCATAGAATTCCTTCCTCTTTTCTTGTGCCTTTTCCTTCTTTTACTTAAATGAGCAATCCAGAGGAAATCTAATTTCTCCTTCCCTCACTGTTTTATTTGGATTCAGCAGTGGATGGGGGACTTCAAATTTCTGTGGGAATTTGGAGATGAGGGGAGACTTTGCTCTGCTGATACCAGGTGCAGGTGCTCATGCAGAAGGGTTTCCTTGTACGAAGAAAGACTGCAACCAGTAAATCCTGCTACGTGCTGAACATGTTAAGAGTGGTGCAGCAGGCTGATCTGTGGGTGCCGTCATTGCGTATGGACGGTTCCTGTTGTCGTCAGTAGAGATGTGTCATCCTAAATGCTGGTGGAACAGGTCAGATATTTTTTGCGTTATGCACATTTCCTCTTTACAGGTCACTGTACAGGTCAGGTTGGACGGGGCTCTGAGTAACCTGATCCGGTTGGAGATGTCCCTGCTGCTTGCAGGGGGGTTGGACTGGGTGGCCTTTAATGGTCCCTTCCCACCCAAACCATCCTGTGATTCTGTTGTAGAAGAGGGTCCTGTGATGATCTGGAGCTGCTAGCAGTATTTCTGATATTTTGAGTGGAGCTGCCTCCTCAAATACAGCACACAATGTTCAAGTGTCATTAGTGCTGTCATTTCCACAAATGTCACCTCTTTAACGCTCCCCAGTTGTATGTGTTAGTCTGTGAGATAAAGAGCAGCTCAAGTTCTCTATTCCTCAAAACGTGGAGACCTTTTCCCAACCTTTCTAGGAGAGTCTGTGGTGGAAGTGGCTCATTTAAAGATGGACTTCTCAGTGTCTCTGGGTGTTAGCAGGTGAGAGCAGCACTAGAACCTGAAGAGTTATTGCATTCAAATACATCAGGCATCTGTACCTCACTGAACTGCACACTGGGCAGGCAGTGCCCTCTGGTCAGCCCCTGTGGTGCTTTTCTTGCTCTTCCACAGGTAAAGCAGAACAGCAAACTCTGGTTTTGGACAAAGGTGCAACTTTTGGCAACCGCTTTCCTTCAGGTGCTGTCCCGTGACATCGCAGCTGCCGCTGGCTCTGGCTTTGCTCCACTCAGCACTCCGGCCTCGTACCTGTAACAACTTAGCGGCAGTCATTTGAGGAAATAAGGCACTTCGGACCCCATCCCCCAGGGTTTTCTGTCCTTACAGTAATTTTTTGGAGGCCTCTGTTTTCACAGCACTGGAATAGATGGACTCCTAAAATATACAGCCAATTACACAGCAGAATTTATTGGACTTTATTCTGGTGCACGTTCTGTGGTGGGGGTGGAGGAAAAAGAGCGAACTCTGGAAGGAAAGCCATAGCAACTGAAAATGGAAGTGTGAGGATTAGAAGTCCCCATAAATATACCTGACTTTGCCATCTCTTTTAATTAAATGCAAGTCATGAAACACGGGCGCAGCGTGCGTCGGTGACAGGGTGCAGCAATGTTCAGAGACGGGAAGGAAGAGTAAGCGGAGGGAACTGGCTCCCTGGCCTGGGGCTGCGATGCCGAGCAGAGCCGGGAGGGTTAAAGCCACGCGGGTGATTTAGAGCGAGCCCTTCACAGCAAGGCAGAGCGAACTCTCCCATCGGTTATTCATGTTTCCCGTTTTATCTTCTCATCTTCAGGGGTTTAATTCTAAGTTATCCAGCATGCTGTACTTCTCCACTGTGTTTTCTTCTCCCATCCCGGATTACGTGGTAGGGGAGAACAAGGGAGGAGGGGGCACAGGAAAGGCCTGTTCCATCTCAGCTTTGCCTCAGGGTTGCGCGGCTAGGAATTGTGAAGCTCTCTGGGCCTTATGCTGCGATTCGCTCAGCTTCTGAGGCCTTCTTCCCTCAAAACGATGCGCCAAAATTTGGCTTCTGTGAGCAGTGGTGCTTGGTTTCCCTCCAGATATGTGGGGCCCAGAGGATCCAGGTCTGAGAGACTGGGGTGAGGTACTGTGTTAATTCAATCCTCCTGTAAACAGCCTCCTCATTTTCTCCTGATTCTACGTATTCAAGCATTTTTCCTTTCCCAGCGCTGTTTCGCCGTTGGTAATCTCCCCGGCATGTACTCCATCAGCACTCCTGTGGGGCTCCTGCGCGTAGGAAATAAAGCCCATAGTTCAGCACTATCCATCTAATATCTTCTCACTGCCTTTAATCATAGCATTTTCCATTTAATTGGGAAGGCAGGCACACTTTGCATATTAATACAGCACAGCTTGCACCTCCTAAGCGTTAAAAGCGTGGATGGCTGGGATGTGTTCTGCGGCGGCTGTGAACCTGCTGGGTGTCCTTCAGTGGCTCTGTGAATGGGGTGTTTCCAGCAGGGCTGCTTTTTGCCCTCCTGATGGAATTCAATTAAAATCAACAACAACAACAAATTCCCCCCTCCAAAAAAAAAAAAAGTGTTGGTATGGATTCTGTGTAAATAACTGCTCTGCAGACAGTGCCGCCGTGCCTCTGTCTGTTGCGTCCATTGTCTTTCTCGGATCAGAACGCTGCTGGTCCCATTGTCTGTTTGGGACAGCCACAGGGAAAGATCATCTTCTCTTCAGAACTGCTGGTTGTGGAGCACATTCCCCTTCTGTGAGCCATCTACCCATGAAAGACCCATTCTTTTTTTTTTTTTTTTTTCTTGGCTTCATACTGCCACCCAGGAGTCTATTTGTGTGAAACCAGTAGTTTTGTCTTAATGTCATTGTGAGTTTCATGACTCTCTTGATCAAAATTTGCCTTGGGACAGACAATACCGGTTTTGGTTTGGGAGAGGTCTCGGTAGATCTTTGGCTTTAATGTCAACAAAGCTTTTCAGGAGCACGCTCACATACGCGGGCTGTGATTTACTATCACCCTTAGCTGATTGCATGTTAGATGCTGTTCAGAGAGATGGCAGATGTGCAGCTCTTACGAAGAGGACGTGTACGCTTTAGACACAAGATAGGTCCCACTTAAAATCTTCATATCCTCTTGAGGTCTGCCATTCTCTAAAGTGTAGTTTATGTCTTTAATGTTCCTGTTTAAAGTCAGTAGAGGAAGAAAATGGATGAGCTGAGTCTACCTTACTAACATTTGAATATTTCTGTTATTCAGAAGAACGCAGATCTAAAATCTTGCCGTCTTTGAGAACAGTTGCCCCTGGTTTTGGATGGTACGGTGCAAAAAAAGGAGTATGCATCAGATATTAATTAGCAGGCTATCTACAGCAGGGATTTTATCTTCCTTTCTGGTTGAGGCACGCTGGGCACAGTGCTGGGTCCGTGTAATTCATGTCAGTTAGGTGAGCCCTGTTCCTGCTTCTCCATAGTGCCTGTTGAAGCATTCAGGAAGCACCTGGCTTATTCAGCACCAAAGTGGCTTCCATTTCTCCAGCAAAAAAACCTGGAGTGTTCGGGCTGCCATGGATTGGCTCACAGCTCCACAAAAGGACTTAATAACGGCCTCTGTGCAACGGTGCTCTTAACTGGGGACTGTAGGGTACAATATAACGCTTGGTCTGCGCTGGTCCTTGTGATCCCAGAGCGAGATCCGCAGTATCCAGAGGGCACTGTCTGTGGCTTTACTTCTCAGCTTGAGTTCAGGGCTGTGTCTGTGAGAAAGAGAGGGGTAAACCAGTGATGCTGCACCACCTCCCCTGTTCTGGAGGCCACACACAAACCCCTTGGGTGGGCACTGAATCACGCTATGTATTTAGCTTCTGAGCTTGACAGGGTGACGCAGATGACGCTAGAAGCAAAGCAGATAAATAGATTGGCTTGGCTTATAGATTGTAACCTCTGCCAAGGCAATGCAACATTCTAGTCTTCAGGAATATCCTGGTGTCCAAGCCATTTTTGTCCCGGTTATTGATAGGTTCAGCAGTTTGGTGGACTTTGTCTTGATGGAGAGATTATTAGCAACCACAAATGCTTACTCCTGCTGTTTGTGTTTCTGCCATTCTTCAGTGTGACAGCTCCCCCAGGAAGTTTTTAAGCGTGGCTGTACCTGGGACCTTCTGGGTCACGGTCTCTTGTGAGCTGGTGTAATCTGGGAGTTGCGACTCCTCGGGGCTGCAGTGTGCAACAGTAATTCATCCAGAGGGGAACGTGTCAGGATCCAGCAGAGGATAAATATGTTATGGAAGAAATTGCAGCTCTTTGGAAGTTGATGACATGGTAGTGGAGGGGTTTCTGATGATCCAAAATGCGATGCTTATATACCAAACCTCTCTCTGACTCTCCTAGTATCTCCACCATTCTTCTGGGGACAAAAGAGCCCTCAGTCTTCCACGCACGCATTCTTTCATGTCTACATCCATCCTCTCAACGCCCTCTTGTCCGATCTCATTGCTACCCCGCAGCACCAAACACACCCCCGCTGTCCGCTTGTGACTGCTGCTGTTTACCTTGGCACCGTTCTGCCACCCACGTTGTGTGTGCCTGCGAGGAGAGGCATCGCGTGGAGAGAGGCATAATCTGGGCAGCTTTTTTCCATCACTCACCAGGCTCCATTTTTTTTTTAAAGCTAGAAGACTGACTTTCTGTTTCAAATGCAGGAAAGTATCAGGAGAGTGGCTGGGGGAACTGTGATTCAGGGAGAAAGGGCAGAGGGCTTGCACTGCTGCCTTGGAGGATGAGAGAAAAAGAATATGCTGGTCTCACGCTCTTGGTCTCACTTGTGGGTGCCACTGACCACCCTTCCTACGTCCCATGATGGTTTGGTATAGCGCCTGCGTTGCATGAGGGAGGGCTAGGAGTCAAAACAGCACTCCAGGTCCTGCAGAGCAGGAATGAGGGGCTGGTACGTACTTTGGGGCTAAAAAGAGATGTTTTGAGTTGCAGTATCACACTGTGCATGAGGGAGAACTTGTGTTGCCTGTCTGGCATTAGCAAATTAAGGAAAAAAATCAGACCAGAGCTTACCTCTTTGGGATGCTTCTACTCCAGGAGGCACATCCATCTGGGAGCTTGGCTTCCCCTTTCCATGAAGCAGTTTATTGATCTTGCTGACCACTCTGCTCTGTCAAAACTCATTGCACTTCATACAGCTGTGACCTGTCCTTTTACCGAAATACCAGCACTGCGTCGTTCCCAGTGCTTGGCTATCTCTAGGCTGTGTGTCAATATTGGGTCTTGATCGTTGTGACGTGTTTGGTTGTAATATTTGCTCACACATATAGAATCATTTTATAATACAGAATATATTCGTAGAATATAGAATCATATGCAGAGATAGGCAAATATTTTTTTTTTATTTTTTCCTTAAAAGCATGCCTAAATTCACCTGCCCTTTGCTTCTACTCCAGTCTGCTGTTCTGGATTCTGATGATTAAAAGTTGCTAAGTTAGATTACGCCCTCAGTTTACAGATACTGTGTTCCTGTTCTGAGACTGCTTTTGGGATTGCTGGCCAGAATTTTGGGAGGAGGACAGTGAATGGCATTCTAGTTATAAAAACTAGTCAGATGTTTTCCATAGCTATGAAAATACAGCTTGAAAAGGACAAAATAGAGCGAGATCTTGCATGCTGCAAGTATTTGCCTTACTGATCTGTCATTGTTCCTGCAGCCTGTCAGCAGTCCCAGTCATTCCTGTTTTTCTGGTCTGGTAAGAGCTATGTCATTGCGTCTCTGTCTTGACCTACAGTTCCCTGTGACTTCATAATGACGGCCTTCTGTAAAACAGACATCACTTACCATGCCAGAAACTGTCACAGCGTGGAGAAATAGATCAAAATCCATTAGGGACCAAGAGGTGACTAGATGAATTTCCACCTGAAATTTCAATTAAGCTTTTCAGTGTAGGGTCAGTGTGTAAACCCAGCCTAGACATAATGACTCTGTGTTTTGAATTTTAGAATTGGTCTGGCAGGAAGAAATAGAGCTTTCTTGAGTTCTAAGCGTGTGGCACTGCTACAACTGAGTGGAGCTGTAGGTGGCTGTAAATATTTCAGATGTTGAAAGCCACAAATATGTAGAGGTTCTCCTCATGTTCATGTGCCTGATGTGCTTAAAAGCTGGGTATCCCACTGGAAACAAGGCAAAACAGATTCTTCTACTCATTGTTATGTCAACTGGAGACCAGGTGCTCTTTGTGTCTGTTGGAGTATGCCATAAACTTGTCCCCAAGACAATATTGTTGCACATGTGTCCAATGGGTATCTGGTTTTCTGAAGTATCCAAGAGGACCTGTAAGTGTGCGTGGGCTCAGGGTCCATATATGTGCATTACTGGACCCTTTTCACAATTTCTGACTAACAGCAAACAACTTTTGAAGAGGTGTTTCCTACAGAGGAGCTATGGTTCACCAACTACGGCTTTTCTCTACGTGCTCTCCCGTAAAGGGAGGGAGAGGGACCAGTAGCCAGCCCCCATGGTCACTGTTGTTACTAAATAAGAGTTGTGCCAGCCCCCATCGTCACTGTTGTTACTAAATAAGCGTTGTGCTGCAGTGCCTAAACCATTCCTGAAAGGAGAGGCAGCATCCTGTGTGCTGAAACTGCTTTGCTCTTTCTGTTCCGTTATTTCTGAAGTACCAGACCTAGTTGTTTCTCTGTGCTAACAGTATGGCTGCATCCCAGTAACTGTTGGGCTGGAAAACTGGAGTTTTCAGCTGAAATAGACAAACCTGATTCCCAGTACCTTTGGGGAGTCAGTTGGCGCTCTGGATCTTAACAGCAGCAGGCAGAATACGCACGTCCAGCACCTTCAGCACTGAAAAGCATCTGTTTGAAGCACCGCTGTGGAAACAGAAGAATAATATTGCTGGCACTCTGCACCAGGCAGGAATATAGAATGCAGGATAAAATGAAATGCAGTTGATTTTTTTTTTTTTTTTTTTTAAGGGATTCATTGCCTTTTTAAAAATTTCTTTTCTTTCTTTAGAAATTTTACTGATCTGGGCTAATTAACACTGACCCATAGCGACTGAGCTTCTCGGAGCAGTTTGGAGGTTTCCTCTGATAGATTATATTAGCCACAGAGGTCTTGCGTAGTCTTTAGCGTGCATTAACGTTGAGCAGATGATGTTGTATATCAGGAAGGGGAGGACGTGGGTGTCACAACACCTCAGATCTTTCCCTGGTTCTACCACTTTGTTGTTCTGTGTCCTTAGGAGCCTTAAGTTCTCACTTCTTCATCAGAGTGTACTACAAGTGTAATTGCTGACCGCCTCCATCACATTGAAATTGTGAGACTTATCAAGGACCTATAGAATAGTTAGAAGTCTGAGGAAAGTTATAGAAATATTTCAGTTTCTTTTTCTCAGTGAACAGAAGAGAAAGGAGGATTGTACAATTTGCTGATTTTCTTTCCTAATTTATAGTGAGACCACGAACTGCCCCAAAAGAGCACAAGAGGCCCTTCCTAAGGCTGGAAGGCATTCAAGAGCTGATGGGGCTCTTCTCCAGGCTACGGTATGTTTTTTGCAGCAGCTGTTACTGCTCAAAAGATGCCAATATGGACATGCCACTGTGCTTCTGGAAGTTCAGTGCTGAGAAGGAGAAAGGGGTGTTACACGCAGGATGGCAGAGATCTGTGTTGTTTCCTAGGCTGTGAAAAGAGTTCTGTTTGTTCTTTTGAATGGCAATAGGAGTGAGGTGCCTTCTCATTTATTGGATGCTCATGAAGATAGATGGGAGGGGAAAAAGGAAAAGAGAATGGCTAGAAAGCTACCACACAGGCTTAATCAGAAACCTGTTACTGTGAAACACTAAAAGGACACCCTCAAAATTTAGGGACTAGGAAGTCACTGGACTACTTTGAGTCCTATTTTTTCAGTTTGTCAGCATGTCCCCTACTTCTAGCACATGCCATGCACATCTTCTTATCATGTCCTTCCACATTGTCTGTGTGTGTGTGTATGAAATTAGATCCGTACAAACGACGTGTGCGTACAGATCCGTACAGACCATGCGTGTGTGTGTGTGCACATCCATATGTGTGTGCACGTACACGTACACAGCCACATATAGAAACTGCAGATCCTGGGGACAACCTTGAGAGTCCCTGGAGAACAGGCTGTTGCTGCACTGTTTGTGTCACCCTTCTTTCTAATCAGCCACACACACCTCTCGCTGGCTTCCTTCAGCTCTGTGCCTATTTTCTTTTATTATCCTGGCAGGAGACGAGCTTCATTAGGGGAGTGGAGTTTCTAACAAGGATGGGGAATGGCAACAACAAAAGGATGTAGCCATATAAAGTTATGTCAAAAAAACCTTTACAAGAAAAAGGGCTGACATTAGAAACAGTGTGCATTAAAAATTGAAGATGGTTGGGGAGAGGGGGCAGGACTGGAGAGAGAGAAACAAATAAATACACAGGCTTTAAACTAATAAATCTTTGTATGTGGGAAATGTATCAAACCCTGCATGCTATTAAAACTGGTTTTATTTCTATTATTGTTAATAACAATGATAAATACTTCTTTTTTTCTTGGGTCTCAGTGTGGGCTGTGAGCATTTAAAATACATGTTTGAGCAGCTAAGCCATCATTCCCTGGTACTGTTTCTGTTGCTAATATTCAGGGACCAGGAATTCTGTTCCATCATACCTGGAATGGTCCTGGCTAACTCAGCCAGCAAATAATTTTGGATGTATCTTGACCAGTAGCCCTCATTTGTCAGCTCTGTAAAGTTACCAACCCACCCACCCTGTTTGCTGTGGCTAATCACTTATGCTAGCAATCTCGTCATCCCTACTTTTTTGTAGTCAAGCTCTTGTGGAGAATCCGTTGACCCAAACACAAAAAAAAAAACTTCAGGCTAATCTACAGGTAATAGCCTAATCAGGTTTTGCAAATAGCTGAGAAATCCAAATCTACCTGTAAGGGAGAAGGACGCGGAAAGGAAATTAGATTGTTGTGCTATTTAAGCACTAGGAAATTTACTTCTTGGTCTGGTCTTAGCATCCAGCCCTGAAGATCTCAAGCACGTATTTATTTCCCTCTTTCTCTGCAAATTGACAAATGTGTCTGCATAGGGTTAAATTGGATCACTAATCCAGTCCTGCAATTAGCAGAATTTGAAATTGGAACTTCTATGATCAGCCTCATCAGAGGGGTGAAGACCCGTGTGGTGGGTAGCCAGCTTCCCCGTCCCGTTACAGCTGAGCTGGACCCCTGAGCGGTGATGCTCTGGAGGCAGGACCGTGGTGAATTTGCCATTTTGCTCTCTCAACTTTGAGGATTCAGAAGAGGCCCGAGGGTCTCTAGCCTGACTCATCTCACCTAGACTAAATTCCTATTAAAACTGCGATTACTCTCCCCCAGCTCCTGAGCCTGAATTGGCAGTGGCAGATAAGCATGCAGGGATGTTTTCCAGGCGGAGAGCTTTTTGTGGTGCTGTTTTTATCTGTCTCTCAGAGTGTGTTAGCAGATGCCTATGGGTTATAGCATTGCGTTTGGATTTCCTGCAGCGGGGGCCTGGCTTCCCAGCTTCTCCTTTGTGTCAGGTTTCTCCCACTTTTTTACAAGGTTCATTCATACCGTTGTAACTGTAGACTTTTACAGACTTCCACCAAACCAGTTCTCCCCACCTTTGGTGTTAAATGCAGTTTAAAAAGGACACAGCGATGCACAGAGGTTACCGATGGTTTTGGGAGCGCCGGAGGCTGGGCAGGGTGTGTGGGCAAAGGATTCCCCTTTTCCGAGGACAGCTTGCTTGGTTACTTTTGTGCAGCTGGCATGAAACAGCGGTGAGAAAAAAACCCTCCCAAATTTGTCGTCAGGTGGAGAACCGTCAGCACAGCCTCTTCTAAATTCAGCTTTGGATTAAAAAGGGTCCCACCAAACAAAGGAGATTAAAACAGGAACCTCTTTCTTTGACGCTTTCAGCTGGATTGTGTTAGCAGTGGAAGCAGCAGAGCCGTGCTTAATAAAGCCTGGGATTTGGGAAGTATATCAAACTCTGCGTGGTATTAAAACTGGTTAAAATGCTTGCTGCTACTGTCTGTTGTTCTGCTGGCTTTCTGAATAGCTCCAGCAGTCTGCCAGGTGATTCAGACAGGTCAGAAAAGGAAAATCCTACCTCCATCTAACCCCTCTCATCTCCCAGAACCTCTCTCTTTGTGTCTTTTCCTATTCATCCTTCCTTCCTTGCCTCTACCCTAGCAGACAGCCATCGGCCTTTCTGTCTCTTTTATGTATAAATGCATTGGTTTTACATGAAGAACGGGGCATCCTGCTGGACATTGAGGATTTTTTCCTTCTATTTTCTTGCTACAACTGCTATGTGTTCCTTGAGGTCTCTTTTTCTCACTGTTTGTGCTTCTCTTCTCCAGTTCTCTTTCCTCAGCAGTGTGAGGCCGGGTATTTAGAGCTATCTGGGTGGCAGCTTTTTGAGTTCCCTTTGTTATAACTGCTCAGAAGGGTGAAGTAACAGAAAGCCATATCTTCTCTAAACAGTCAAGCAGTCCTCCGGAGGTTAGGATCTCTGTCGCTCTGCAAGGCACGCGCTCCGCAGTAGTAGCGTGGAGTGTAGAGAGTTATCCTGGTGTTTGGAAGCATCCCTGGAAAGGGACAGTTGTGCGCTGTGGGTAGCATAATACCTCCTGCTTGATTTGTTCATGTGATGGAATTCAACTCAAAGCTTGTGGGAGCTGGGTGTTTTTAAACTCCCAGTGCAATGTCCGTTCTCGACTCTCTTCTACCTGCGCATGTTTATTCTGCGTGCAGCAGGGCAGGGAAAGGTGGGAAAAGGTGGTGGTGAAAGGAGCCTGGGGTCAATGTGTTGGCAGCAAAATATCCACTGTGAAAAAAAAATTCACTTTGAAAACCAGTAACAGCCACCTTTTCTGTTTGTTTGTACAGTTGTGCATATGCGTGTGTGCAGGCTCTCACTCGCTCTTGTACACAGCTCTCCTCTTAATATTATTCATCCTTACTACGTATCATTATTCTTTATTATGATTTATATGCCGTGCCATGGCTTTATTATGATTTATACCCCTGCCTCCAAAAGAGCTTATGGAAGGCATCACATAGCAAAAAGAAAGGCATCCCTGTGCAGTGGAAGAAACATGGCTTTCTCCCTAAGCAGCACCTCTGGCATTTCTCCTCAGCTATAATGAACCTCGTTGCTTGGCTTCCACAAAAGGATTTGGCTTTAGTTGTAACAAGTCTACAAGTCAAGCTTTTATGCAAGGTTATGGTCCCTGGTTGCTTTGCTGCTGAGGATGAAGAACTGCCAACAGTGCCAGTAGGAGCTGCTTGTTGCTGGCAGCAAGGAACAATGTCCCTCCCTTCTCCTGCTTATTCTTCTAGATCTTGGTTTTCATCTTGCCTATTAAAAGCGATCCGTTTAACGATTGTCCTCCAAGCAGGCTGGTCCTTGTTCTGCCTGGGGAGGAACTTTCCTGGACTGCTTTACAACAACAGCTTCTCTCAGTGCTGCTCTTAAAATGAGTCACAATTTGGGGACGTTTGCACAGCTCAGAACACCCTAAGAGGCAGCATTACCTTTGGGTACATGTGTGTAAATAACAATGATCACATGAATGATGCGTTTTAAGTTGCCAGGAATGTTTCAGTGTTCACCTGAAGGAACCTTACCCTGTCACTTGGTTTTGAGCAAAAAGATGCCCTGTTTTGTCAGTTGTGTTGCTTTGTTGAAAGACCTAAAGAAGTGAAGTACCACGTCTCCAGAACCCTGGACGTTTTCACTTCTCTTTGGTAACAGAATAACTTAGCTCCCCAAACCAGAAGACTGAACGAAGGAACCTGCTCTGCAGGCTAAAGGCAGAATCTTCAAAGAAATGTAAAGGAGACTGGAGCTGTCTCAGAATGAGACTTTGAGAACTAAGTATCCGGGGAGCCCAGGGACATGCGCGTTCCACTCCCTCAGACCTTTTGTCTTCACGGAGAAAAATACGTGTATTTTTGAAATGTATAAACTTCAATTTTTTATGGCCAAGGCCTTGCTGCTTCATCCGCATTAAAATTTAAAGCTGGGCCAGTTCTTGAGCTCCTTTGGAAACCAGTCAAGGCCACAGCAGGTAACAGAGAAAAAAAGAGAGGAGCCGCAAGACCACAGGAATAAGAAACCCATGACCCTTCCTTCAGAAAATGCTGCTGTTTCCTTTGAGGTAACTTGAACACCCCTATTTTTGCTTTCTCCGTTGTACTCTGTCCGCTCTGTGATCTGGTTGCAGGCTCTGCCCACGAGAAAGCCCATCCTCAGCCACAGCGGCATCCTCCGTGGCCTCCTGCTCCTGCCTGTCACTCATTCCTGTGCTTCTGGGGCTTTTCCCCGAATGCACACCACGGGAAGTGGCAAAGCTGTCCCGAAACCTGGATTTCCCGGAGCTGATGTTGTTCATGGCAAGGAGGGTCAGATTTTTGGTGTTATGGGAAACCCGTGACAAGGATAAAAACAACAATGCCCCACCCTCCCACTTCATTACCGGTCATGGTTTAGAGATTGCGATGCAGGCAGGAGGGATAATCTCAGTTGGGGAAATGGGTCTAAGGCAGAGGCAGGAAAAACTTTTGAGAACCATTTTGGGGTTGGGAATACAGCAGTGAGCGGTGCGAAATGCTGTTTCATGACATGGAAGCTTGACTCTTTGCGTGGGTTGTGGATTGTAAGATGGTATAAATCATCTTTGCTGGGTGCTCAGATCTGTGTGCAGCCCTGTGTGGCTTGTGGAGCCCCTGTGAGGGAATGGTGCCAGCGAGGAGTAAAGGAGGAGTTAACCAAAACCTTCAAATGCAACCAGCTCCCCTGTGGCAGAGCAAAGGAAACAAACCCCGAGCTTAGGTTTCTGTGCTGTGTTTGGGTTTTTTGATCTGGCATCCAGTTTGGATGCCTGAAGTTTCTAAAGCTGGCCTGGTGTGACTCTGATCCTATTTGAAACCTTGGCAAAACTCACGTGGAATTCAGTGATGCAAAAAAAAGAGCGGAGGCTCGGAGTCCATCAGCTAGCTGTTCGGGCAGGGGCTGGCTCCTGTCCTTTGTCTGCACAGCACCTCGTGCAGTATGGTCCTGGTTCTGAGACGTACCAGCGATGCAAACAGTAAATCATGATGTTTTAGGTGCTGGTCAGGGATTAGGGCAAGCATGCCTGCATGCCACATGTCTGTCTGTATGAACAAGTGTCACAACTGGGGAGCAGCAAATATTTAATGGCAATAAATAGACACATTTTCTTCCCTTTTCCTGAGGAGCTGGTCAACCATCCAGCTATTTTATTTATTTATTAAATATCACTGGCGATAGTTCAGCAGCGGGGGAGCACTGCTCTGTCTCCCGAACGCCGATTGCCATCAGGCTTGAGAAATCAGTCATTTCTGGCAAGGAAAAAAAAAAAAAAAACCAACCCTGTTTGGTGGGTTAATGATGCAGGGTAAATACTGACAGTGGCCAGTGGTCTGAGCACACCAGACATGACCTCAGGGAATCGTAGATTCTGAGGGGGCTGCTGCGGCTGCTTCTCTGTAATGTGATTGCTTCTTTATAATGGCTTCAACTTCTCCCCCCCCTTCCCCCTCCCCACTTTATCATTATTGACCAAGAAGCATCAGTAAGGCTCGAGAATAAATAGTTCCCTGATGGTTAACAACGCGCTCTCCACCAATTGCAATTCAAGCTGTGCTCCCTCTTATATTCTTTATAATCACACTTTATTGCATAGAGCAGAAAATAAAGCATCTACCTATCCACCCCCCCTTTTCCCTGCTCGCCCCCCCTGGGAAATTGGGTGCTGCCTGCTCAGGGAGGGCACGCACCCCCGGGGAAAACCCCCTCCCCGCCGTGCGGGACGGCTCCTGCTCCGCACCGCTCGCTGCCGGGGGGGGGGGGCTGTGCCGCCCCCTCCTTGTCCCGGCCCGGGGCTGAGCCGGCCGGGCGAGCTGCTCTGTGTG
>JAAGAY010142534.1:1930-39230 GCA_011801015.1 Ardeotis arabs
TCTCTGGACCTCCATGGGCTGCAGGGGGACAACCTGCTCCACCACGGTCGTCACCACAGGCTGCAGGGGAATCTTGGCCAGGAGCCACATTACTCCTCCCCCTCCTTCTTCACTGACCTTGGTGTCTGCAGCTGTTCCTCACAACAGGCTGGCAGACGCCTCTCAGGATCCTTTTTACATCTCATTCACTTCTCATCTCGTCTCCACTTCTTGCAGCCAGGCCGGGCTGAGTTGGGCCCAGTCGGCTGCCCAGCAGGAGGCCAGAGGGTGAGGCCTGCAAGGCCCACAAGGCTCGCGCCTCCCCCTCTCTGCCCCTGCTCAGCTGCTTCACATCTTCTCCCCTTTTTTTTTCCTGTTTTCCCCTTCTTAAATACGTTATCTCAGAGGCGTTATCATGGGACATTCTGCTACCAACTGGCTTGACCTTGGCCAGCAGTGGGTCCGCCCTAGGCCCGGCCGAGTCCACTGAACAAAAGGGAGTGACTTCTAGCAGTTTCCTACAGAAGCTACCACCTTAGGCCCCCCTCACCAAGCAAAACCAGAACACACGTGCAAATCAAGAGTGATTTCATTGTCCTTAACTGCAGTGAGAACAAACCTAAAGTCTCAAGTTGCTGTTTGGAAAGCTGATGAATGTAAGGGTTCCTCTTTCATTTACTGACCAACCTAGGAGTAGAAACACTAGAAATTTCACTGAAAATGATGCTCTCTGTCACTGCATTTTACATACTCAAGCAACTTGGAAAGGATATGAATATTTTTTACAGTCATACATTATAGACTGCCAAATATTCAGTAGTGTTCTCTGGTGTGTTCTTTAAGGTTGGGCTGAGGGTTGCTTTTGTTTAGGGGTAAACACTACATGATGAACTGATTAAAAATATATATCCTTTATTCTTTTAGACTGAAAGCTCTAACTACTTGCTCAAACCAAAAGATCTTGCAGAAGATTACCTCTGAAGAAAATGAAAAATAATATTTTTGAGACTGATTCAGGGTCTTTGGAAATCATGGTAAATCTTTCCAGGTACGTTGGTGCTAGTACAAAATACAATTACTTATATAAGAAAAGGAAGAGGATTTAGTCATATTGTTTTTCATTAATGAAGACTAATGGTCCCTGAAAAATATGTAAATCAAAATTTAATTTTGTGCTTGACATGCTTATTCCATTTTAAGAATTTGATATTATTCAATGGGGAGAAGATATAATTTGTATTTGAAAGTGCTTTCCATGCTCTTGGTTAATAAATAAGTGTTATGAAGCTGATCCAAGGGACTCCTAAGCATCTGTGGGAGGCACTGAGTTTTGAGATAAAGTCTAGCAACTTATATAAACTTCTATGAAAGGTATCTTACAAACATTGTATATAAGATATAACTAGATGCTGTAGTTTCAAATGAAATGAAATTAAATGAAACCTGAGCATTGTAAAACAGCTTAATGCAAAAGTTCAATGAAATAGTAAAACCACATATCAAATCCCTTGTAAAATCCCTACATACTTTATTAATATGTGAGGGTTTATTATTCTAAGGCCAAAGGGATTGGGCACTGTGTTCCAAGTGCAAAGTTGGCTGAGCCTGTCTGATGGTGAAGTGCTTCCACCCTTGGGCTGTCCCTGGCAGCAGACTCCCATCATCTCCCTTTTCTCAACTCTTGTGCAACCTCATAATGAGCTAATTTAGAGCACTAAAGCACAGAAAAATATTCAGTATTTTCGTTAGATTGTTTTCCAATTTGTTGATGAACAAGCTCACAGTGGAGTCAGAAAAAGATCCGTTTCTGGGGGAAGGGGTGGTGTAACTAAAGGCCAAGGAGAAGCACAGGCAGACCTGTGTGCATCCCTACTAGCAGCTCTCAGCCAGATGGGCTTAATTGTATCCTTACTCAGTGTCCTTAGGCTCCTGAGATGCTGCTCCCAACAAAGCACTATGTCACATAACAAGGCAGCAAAACCTGACTTAAGGGAATTTGTCTTTTCCTTTACTATGCTGTCTGGAATCAAGGGAAAAAGGGAATTTAGATCAACCCATGAGATAAAAGATGGTGGCATAATTTAGAAAGAAGGCAAACATAACTAAAATAAAGAAATCTTGGGGCTGGCAGGGACATTAAATTCTAGGATGAGAGAGAATCCAGAGAAATACTGGAAAGATGAATGTGTACAGGCTAGGTCAGCTTTGCAGGTGTTGGTAACACTTTATACCCTCAGTATGTAAGTGAAAACTGAATTGTGTGCCCATCTGTAGGTCAGTGAGACTTTGTGCTGTTACTAATAACTTCGTAAATCCTTGTTGACTGTCTAGCTATTATATCCTTTCTCTGTAAAAGGCAAATAATCATTGAAGAATAGGCAACACCGCATTCATTCAGTCAAGCATAAATGTCCTCACACTTTTTGGGGAATCAGATCCTCCAAGAATTTTGTTCTTCAAAGGCAGGTGGATGGACTATTTGTAATCACCATGACTCTAACAGCCTTCTCAGTGAACAGAGGATAAAGGATTTCTTTGAAGTCCTCCAAACCAGTAACTTTTTGTCTATTCTTGCTCTGTTATACAGTAGATACCATTGGTATTTCTACCATAAATGGTCACTAAAAGAGGCTAATCAATTCATGATGGTGAATCTAGCCATCTAATCACTGTCAATTACTGTATGTCCTAAAACCATGCTGATCATTTCCTGAACCATTAGCATTCATTTCTTGTGTTCTAATATGAAAAGTCCAATCAAACTGCTATATGCAGGTATTTACCATTGTAGCTAAGTTTTCTAATAGCTAAAAGCATTCTGGAAGAGAGGCTGAGGAGATTTAATCTATTTACATCACCTAATACGCAGTATGTATCTGTAAAAGAGGGAAGTCCTTTGGTCTGTAACAATTTTGCAAACTTAGGCTCCATATGAACTTCCATTTAAGTCTCTGAATAAATTTGAAACATCATTATTATATAATCAGAAGAAGCAGTTAGAATAGAGGAACAGCTAGATAGAGAATGCCCTGAGACAGGCAGTTGTATGTTTACAGACAGTAAAATCCTTGTGGATGACTGGCAAAGCAAAAGCCTACTGATAATAAGAGTTGATGCTGGTTGGAAACAACCCCAGTTTCTGTTAAACTTGACATTTGTGCCCCTCAGAAAGCAGATGTGTCTGCCCAGATTGGCCATAAGCGATGTACAGTGAGTCAGCACTCCTCTCACAGCCAGGTTTTTGAAGATACACGTTATGAATTAAAATAGCTTCTCCCATGAATCCTGAACATACCAAAATAAGCTGATATTCCCACAGCAGGAGCTGTATTTTACATCTTTTTGTGTTAGCTAAAATACCCCTTCCTTTCCATAATTTGAATGAGAGATAGTTGTTTTTAAAGGTCATTTCCTTAATGGAAGTTAGTGTTACTGTCTCTACAGAGAAGCCTTTCCTTTTTATCAACATTCTTGGTAAAGAAAAAAGAATGTACAACTATCTTTATGCAAATAGATAAAAACTGCAAAACTATTCCATTTTCCAAGGGTTGACTAGGTTAAGCTATAGGATGGATTGATCTTTTATTCACTCTTCTAAAACTAACAAATGTTCAAATTAGCAATACTAGCTGAAAATTTGTTTTTCCCAAGCCTCTCTGGTTTTGTGTTCTCTTCACCTCCTAAGTCCAAATTAACAAAAGCACAGTAGCGAACCATAAAACAGCAAACAGAGAAGTATCCTTGCCATATTTCTAGCTGACATGAGTGTGTTAGATATAATATGTACCAGCCAAAGAATCAGAGCGATCTAGGACATTGACCACATTTTTTGAGAAAGAACTCTCCATTCACTGGTTATTTATTCATTCTAATAAACTTCCCTCGCTTTCCTCATTTGTTCAAGTATTTGAGAATAGATAAGTAATCTGGGAAACTTTCCAGATTACACTATAAAGTAATAAATAATTGGGCTCCTTGGCACTGAATGCTTGAAATAGGATCTTTGTGGTCTAGAACAAAGATGGAATTCAACAGTTTCTCTCTGGAAAAATCTATTTTCACAATGGGGTTACAACTATGAAGTTACAGTTCTGCCTGGAGGAGACAGGTTTCCCAGGGGCTGTTCCAGTACTGAAATGAATCGATTTAGAAATCATGACCTGTTCATAAATGTCTGCAACTTTCACTTAAAGTATTTTGCTTTTACCAGATAGGAAACATTTTATTATTTACAAATCTATTCCAGGGAAGAAATGCAGAATGAAAGAGCTGTGTAAGATGGGTCCTAGTCATGTCAGTTAATAACCACCTAGAAAGTGATCAGACACAAACAGTGGCAAAAACTGGCATGAAAGAATACAAAAAAGGAGTCTGACTTATTTCATCTAAGTGCAGGGAGCCCTCTTTCTCACATTGAACAGTGTTTGCTATAAAAGGAGAAATGTGAAAGAAGTTGGAACTCCACGTTCCCAACCAAAAGCTCTAACTGTGAGCCTCCTGCAGTCTTTTACTCTGGTGCCCAAGGTGCCAAATCTTCTGCTGCAGTCAGATTTGCTCCCAACAGCTAAGGAAACCTGGAGAAATTAAGCTCACCCTGAAGCAGGCACTCGGAGACTGGCCAGCTCACCTGCTCTCCAACTTCTCTGACAGCAATAGAAACTTAAGCATCAGACACATATGGACATCTACAAATGGACATCTAAATCTAAGAATCTTGACCTCAAATAGAGCCTCTCCATCCATTGCTTGCTGCCCCCAGGTGCTGCTACTTTAACAGGAGTGACAAAGACTGCATGGATTTGGCATCCCCTAGTCAGCTTTGTGTTTAGGGGGACACATATGTGTTGTCTAAGTCCCTGAATTCCCTCAAGCTGAGGAGGGCACAGAACATCATAAGCTGTGGCAATAACTTGTTTTATACCTACTGCCTCTTACTCTTAAAGCATAGGAATTCTTCCTAAAAAGAGAGAATGTACCATTGGTTTGACTTGTTAACTCACCTGGAAGAATGCCTCATTCCTAGCCGCGAAGTGTGGGTAGCAGAAGGAGCAGCTGCAGAAACTTGAGACACAGAAAGGGAATTTTCAGGTCAGTTGGGGAATGGAGCAAGAGGAATGGAGCAAAAGTCTGTAGTTTTGGATTCAAGTGCCTGCAGTACGCAGAAGTCATTTGCCTTTATTTGGACCCATCCTATATCTTTTGTAGGGAGAGACTTGCATATAAAAGGAACATAAAGTTTTTGCTATTGATACTACTATAAAATTGCATTCCGAGCGGCTCGTTACCCATAGGAACCTTCTGCCAAAAGGAACAGACAGAACAGTTTTCTGTGTCAGTGGAAGGTTAAATGATCTTTACTTTTTATCAGTGGTACGAACGACTTAATAGGTCTTCTAAGCTGTTCTTTGTTTATCCTGGTATTTTACAAGGTGTTACTAAGAACACAGAGGTTTTTTTTCCTTTTTTGATTATGATATATAAATCTCATCAATAGTATCCGTAGGTAATGTTTGGCTGTCTCCTAGAGCAATGAAGAAGAAAATGTATGGATCACACTGGATTTGTTTTGATTTTTCAGTGAAGGGGACAAAAAATCCATCCCATTGTGAATTGCTATAGCTCTTGAAATTCTTATCCACAAAACCAAGATTGACTGAGATGCTTGGATACAACAGAAGAATTGGAAAAATGAGATATCAAGAGCATAAAAATTTACTGATTTTCCCCTTCTGATTCAGCCAGTAACAATCCCAGTGAGAACAGAGTATATAAGTGCACAGGGCTTATTATACACTAAAAGACAGGTAAAGATGTTTCAGTATTTTTTTTTGTTATATCAACACTGTCTCACTTTTCTGTACCACACAGAGTGATTTTTCCTCCTCTCCATCTTACTGAAAGTTATGGCTAAGATTTCACCTTGCTTTGTCAGTAACGATTGACAAAAACTTGACACCGTTCAAGTTGTCCCCTTGCCTGCTGTGTTACTTGGTTTAAACTTTATAGGAGCTGTCATTTTCCAAGGACAGCACTTGATCTTTCTACCTCTGGCTTACTGAAGGGTTACTGAGCTTCTGTGCCCTCGTCTGGGTACAGGTGAGTAACAGAGGCCTCCAAAGCAATGTTTTACTACTTGTGTGAACAGACTCTTCTGTACTCATGTCTCTGTGACACAATCAGCACTGTCCATCCATGCTATGAATAAGATTTTATGCTTTATATGTCCTCCTATCCAAGTTCACTCCTCCTAGATCAGGCCATGAATTTCTGAGAATATGTGAGTTCAAGGCACAAGGTCATCAATGGCAATAATTCTGTCAAATATGGCTGCACACATCTTAAAAAGCTGCATTCAAGAAGGAGAATGACAAATTCTAGACTCAAGTGCTTAGTGTGATATCTCTGTCTTCACTGTGCTTGGCAGCTGATGATGTCCGTACATGGCGTGCCCTCTTCTCTGACCACACAGTGGTACGAAGATATTCTGGATAGGGAGACTGCTAATAACTTCAGGACTCCCTCTTTGAGGAGGAAGAAGTTGCAGTCCCTGAAATCTCCCATGGCATTCCTTTCCTATACCGTTAATATTAGTTGTATACACAAGTTCTGCCTTTAAGCAGTGATGAATAAATGGCAAGTAATAGGCAATTATTTAAGCATTTTTAATGGTAATTTTGAACTAATGACACTCTCAATATGAAAGGTCAATTCATATAAAAGTGAAAGAATTTTTCCTTATGTACTGAGGCATATTTAAATATCCCTGAACATTCCTACATTTTCTGTCATGCTTGCTTTTTTTCCCCTGACAAACTGTTGAGAACTGTTATAAAACTACACAGCTTACATCCGTCTCCTCCAGCACATAAAATGCCTCCATTTATAAGAAATATTGACAAGAATCATATATTGTGAGAAAGAAAGATTTACAAAACATTGTTACTAAAGAGTTATTATAACACAGAGATTCAAAAGACATGGGAATTTCTGTAACTTAAATTTATGCTAAAAATGCTCATTACTCTCTCTTGGGATGAGATTAACAGTTCTTTTTTGATTTATAAGGCAGAATATGCAAACCAGACTTCTAGGCTTGAAGTAGTCTGGACGTTTAGGATGTGTTAATTCTTCACTGGAAGATACTGAGCCTGATTTATGTCTTTTGCTGGAGTGATTTCATGGAGGGAAATGAAGGAACTGGAAAAAAATACAGACCAAGCAGGAGCTAGTCCAAAAGTATTGGATGAAAATTTACAATTTGACTTTAAATATCCTTTTTTATTTGTTCCCCTGCTAGAACTGGGAAATATTCTATACTTTCACATTTTCTCCAGTGATCAGCTGATATTCTTTAGCCATCTAGCAAATTATCTTTTGCTAATACTCTGTATTCAAGTTTAGAAATTAGCACATAGCTTACTTTACAATTTCTGAAGAAGTGAATGACTTTTTAAAAGGAAAAATAGGGAATAAAATGCTTCTGATATAATTTTGTGTCAGTATTTACCTATAGACCTTTCCTGCTCAGTGATCAGTCAAATGTTCATGAACAGAAATTTGTAGTAGCAAAATAAATGGAAACAGCATGTTTCAAACCCAAGTCTTTATCATCGTGATCGACTCTTCTGTAGATTACTGGTATCAGTTTATTTTATTTGAAACTGCAATGCACTTTAAGGCTTTTAGAATTCAAGCTCATCTCATTTAGATTTTTCTGTATGAGGGTTAAGTGATACAACAGTTAAATCTGCAGCACACACTACCACGCCCTTTACATTAATAGTCAACTTATTGGCGCCTTTTTAGGGACTGAATCAATAAAGATAATAACAAGGACATCTCACATTCATGAGGAGACAGTCCTGAACAGGCTGAAAGATGCTGAGCTGTCTCCGAGGAACAGAAGGGCACACATTGGAAAATGCAGAAGCAAATCCCACCATGTTTTAGAAGGGCATTTGCCTAACCATTGCTCAGACAGTGCATGTTCTGGCTTCTGCAGCATGCCAGAGCAGAGCCAGAGGCACCCTGCTTGTAACTCACTGGTCTCTGAGCTGAGCTGTGCTGCTTCTCCAGCTCCCATCTCGGTAAAGCACCTCTGCAAAGGCTATTGCTACGGGGAGGAAAAACATCTCATCACATGGTTTAATTCGAATAATGATCAAAGCAGGTTATTGACTTATTAATGAAACAGAATTAACTGGCAATCAGTGTAGTATATATTCAGAGTCAATAATGGCAATACAACAGATAAATGATGATACCAGATACTTACAGAGCATTAATAAACAGCTACAGATTTTCCAGCCCCTGTAACTACTCTCCAGGAGCACATACCCCGCCACATCCCCCATTTTCCAGGTAGCACACCCCTCTGCCCCTGGCCCATGGGTCACAAGCATCCCCCACTGCCGATGTGGGTCCTCACGCGTGTCCCTGTGGCTGCCCCGTCGCTGTTGGGGTGGAAGCTGCTGCTAGCACAGCTCTCCTTATCAGCTGCCAAGGAAGAAGCACACAGGCATCCCCAAAAGTGCGGTGTAACCTGTAGGAAAAAAAAAAATCAGTGTAAATATGTACACATATATAGCCACCCCAGCATACATACAGACTTATAGTTGAATTATTCTCCTTCTGGCTTTTGGAATAGAAAGTTTTTATCACTTGTAATGGGATTGACGGGGAAGTAAACACAGTTAATAACCCTTAAAACATTTCAGTCTTGTTATCTAAAGTGCATTTTCTTTTTAAATGAAAATTTCCTGTTTCTGCCAAACCTATAAAGATAGGAAGGATTCTTATCTCTTTGCTAACTTACAGGCTACGCTAACTGGGAGCCAATCAGCTTTTGTAACTGCCTTCCACTACACAAATGAAAGAAAAATGAAGTTATTAAAGGGATAAAATCAATTTTACTGTATGGTATTCTGAGAAAAAAAAAATACAAGGAGGGGGGTGAGAAAGAGAAGTAAAAAGAAAAATGACATGTTAGTAGTGAATATTAATCACCAATAAATACTATGAAAGCGAATACCCTTAACAGAGAATTCACTTGACTTTTAATGAAGGGGTTAGGAGGTACCAAGTATCCTGATTCAAACAGGACAATATTTGCCGTGTGCTCTTAGTGTTTCATAGCTCACTTATGGGTCACCAGAATTCTGAGTTAAATGAAAGACAAACAAACAGGCTACGTAACAGCTATAGACTGATGGGGCTTGAAGATGTAGATGTTTTTTCACATTAACCAGGGGAAAAAAAAAAATCCAGAAACTGCAGCCTACTTCCCTATTTTTACAGAGTTCATTTTAAATTTAAGACCTAAGAGTTTTCAGAAGTACAAAGTACAAGCTGAATTCAGCAAATAGATATGGTTCAAGGAAATATTTTTTTTTCTGGATCACTTTAAGAAACCCGTAACTATGACAATCCCTAGTGTAATATCTAGTAACATTTTCAAAGAAATATGACAGAGATGGCTTTGATTTTGCATCCAGTTGTCTTAACTTAATGCCAAAACACCCATGCCCAATTGATTTTCTGTGTTTTTTACCTGCAAATTGTTGTAATTTCTCTTTCATCAATTTGCATACACTGTCTTTTTTGCTTTGTTGGAGCTCATCTAGTCCAGCATCTCCCTTTAAATGGGTCTTCAAGAATATCCACTTCTGTGCACAGGTCTATCAAGTGAGAGAAATGTACATACTATATTTCTAAAGAGGGCTACTTACCATGTCTACAGTTACACAGCAACTGTCTGACCTATTATATCCAAGTTCAATTTGTCAGTGTAAAGACAAAATTAGGATGTGAAAAACAGGAAAAAAAAAGAATCTGAAAAAAATCAGTGCCAGTTTCAAGCAGCAGCAGCAGCACAGCATTTTTTCCTTCTTTCAGTTACCCTGCATTTAGTTTCTCTAATTGAGGTGCTTTTTATACCTATTTTTCAGCTCATATGTTTTCTTTTATCTGCTATGATATTCTCATTCATCTATTTTCAGAATACTTTATTTTTTCCCCTGTCTGAATCTCAGTTGTTGCTGAGATAATTGGCTTTAGCTGTGATTTTCAAAAGCACCCAGACAGATTTTTCCAAATGGACTTAGAGCCCAAGTCACATTATAAGTCACTAAGCCTAAGAGTTCTTAAGTGTGTAAGTAGTTTTTGAAAATGAAACTTATGCTCCTAAGCCAAGTAGTTGCTTTTGAAATGTTATTATTTATGCAACATGTGCAAGCCAGGAAGGAAACCAAGTAAACAGAAGTCTCAGTCTTGCTTCAGTCCCACTGTGCATTATGTGCAACTGTTGGTCAGTATGTGTATGTACTTAGACAATGTGTATTTCACATAAAATACTTACAAATGACATCTTTGAATAGAATTAGAATTTGGGAAAAATACTTTTAGGAATATAAAACTACAATATAAGGTATAAGAGAATAATAATATTAAAAAAAAAAAAAACAGGCCAGAAATTAAATGCCATTTTCTCTGTCAGACTAGACTAGAAAATCTCTGGAAAGTACCCAAAGTTTTGCAATTATATCCTGCTCACTCCTGCTGAAGCTGATGACAAAGCACCCTGTTTCTTTTCAATTAGTGGAGCATCAGAGTTTCATATGTATTTCAGAGAGAAAGTGTGTCTCTCTAAAAAACTCAATATAATTCCAGAAATTCCTTCAGCGGGGCAGGTTATCTATCTGCAAATTAAGTGAAACTTTATCATTTCCAACTTGTATATTAGAAATGTGGTAGGTAATTAAAACAGAAATAGATATGATTCTAAGATTTCAGCCCTTATGAACTATTTATTTCTGTTGTACTTAAGGGAAATACACACAGTCCAACTGGACTGGACTTCAGAAACTTTTAACAAAGTTAGTACCTTAAACATAAATAGCTCCATCAAAGTCCATAAAGCTACATTTATTTTACTGAGCAAAATTAATTAGCAAGATTTCATAGCTGATTCAAGAATTTGTTTAAGAAAGCTCTGAAAATGAGGTACCTTTGAGTTAAAGGCTTGGTAGAAGCAGGCTTGTCACAGCTAATATTGCTGGTGAGGAGCAGAAAGAGTTCTGCTGTGTCAGGAATAAGCTTTATGTGGTGGTTAGCAATGGGAACGACAAATTATTTCTCAGAGTAGTAAATGGAATCTTAAATGGATCTTCAATAACATGCTAATTTAGTCTGGTATCTTGACTGTGGAATTAATTTTCTAACCGCCAATTTCTGCTAGCCACACAACTGCTTCTCTAAATTTCAAGGTGACCTTTGTAGGGCTGTAGGAGACATTTTAGCTTAGTGGATAAGAGTGTTGGATCCTTTAAACACCATTGGTTTTGTTTCTCAATAAGTTGTGTCAGTGAATTTATCAAGCGTAGGAAATATTAATCAGACTGCCTTGTTGACAATCTCTGTTCACCACCAAATTATAAATGTTTTCAGATGTAAATGAGAATTGTTATTAACACTGAGATGGGCAGCTCTCATATACAAAATCTTTATTTGATACAGAGATTGTAGACAGTCCAGTGGAGGAAGAAGAAAATGGGAAGGTGATGGCAAAGACAAAGGGAATTTTTATGTAAAGTACTGGACAAGGAGACACCTAGAACACCAAGTAAAGGTGGTTGCTGTTTGATTTTGACCATGATCAAAAATACAATGTTTAATCTTCCTTTTTAATTATAGCAAGCTGCACGACCCAATATTGGCTAATTAATTGAGCTGAAAATAATATGATCTTGACTGAGGAAGACTTTTCCAGGACTCATAAGAAAGTCTTTATGAGTTTTTTTAAACCCGAAAACTGAATGAGCAGCTATTCTGAGTTGTTCAAGTAAAGCCCAAAGTAAGTTGTTTCTCTGCTTAAGACCTTGAAAACTGATATGAGTTTACCTTTTAGTCTCCTGTAAGGACTTAGTGATACTTCTGCAAGTAAAGACCTGGCAACTTCACATAGTTCACAACAGGGCCAAGCAGGACAGAAACCTTTGTTCTTGGGAAAGTGTGGTTGATTGCCATCCTGTAAGAAATTTGCCAATTAAGGGTCAGAAACAAACCTCTATCTATACCCCTCAATTGCCTGTAAACTGGCTGAGCAGTAAAATCTGAATTCACTGCAGCCATCTAAAAATATATATCAATTATGTTCCTCCTAGTGCAACCAGGCGGCTTTAAGAGATAACGCATTAAGGAAGGAAGCATCTTCTTCAGCCTCATGCGGCAATGCATCTTCACACGGCTTCTCGCAACAGGCTGTGCCTGAAGGCACAATTTTGTACTCAGCTGAAATGATCAAATGAACAGAGTGTAAAACTAAAAATTGTACTAAAATGAAAAAGACTGTTTAAATAATTTGGTAGGATGAGTTATAAAACCATTTAATAAATCTGATAGACAAATGTGTTTACTGTGTCAGAAAAACAGGCCTCTGTGCCAAAGCAATACAGCTGTTTCTCTGCTTTGAGGTCCTGGCCTGAAACCTCTTCTGATTATTTTACAAAGAGCTCCTAAAACCTTCACATATCAGCACACATATATCATCTGACAGAACACACAGATTTGAGAACAGAAAAAACGAAAATATGCATTAATTTGTGGTATCCTTGAAAAAGAGAGACTTTTCTCAAAATTAATCCAAACAGATAAGAACAGTGAAGTTGTTTGACATACATTGTTACAGTTTCTGAGAAAATAATCTGGATAGTTCTCAGTTTAGGTAATATTAAGATAGCACAGAAGAAACATACATTTTAAGTGATTATAGGTACACTTCACCTAGGAACTTGCACTTCTGTCACTTGACTTGGTGTGCTTTGCTCCAAAGAGGGAAATAAGTTTAAACAATACCCCTTATAGTATTTTTCCTCATCTTAAGGATCAGCCCTCTCAGGCAGATAAAATGTAATGATAAACAGTTTTAGCTGAATTCCTTCAGAGACAAGAAAATCATCCCAAATCCATCTTCAATTAGGCAACAGAACTTATCACAAAGGACTCCTGGACCTCCTGTAAGCTTCTTTCAGCACATGATTTAGTCTGCCTGACAACATGGTGACTGCAACTATAGCCTATTTTATTCTTTTCAGAGATTTACCTTCAGATGTCTCTAAAGGCTTTCTTTACCCCTCCCCCTCCTTTTTTTTTTTTTTTTTTCTAATTAAGTAAGGTTTTTCAAGCTTGAGGGCTGATTTTTTTTTCTAACAATTGCTCAGCAGCCATGAATGAGGAACTAGGCTAAACCTACTGCTTCAATTAGTTTAATTGATGGAGACTGGGGTGTGTGGATTTTCTCAGCTGAGTCTAATGAAAGAAGCATTCAGTTTATAGAGGATATTTTATGCTGCAGAACGTAAGTTTGAGAGTGAAGAGATCATAATTTTCTTCTCAGCTCCTCAAATATCTGTAATGGGATGCTGGCCAAATCATTTCACTTCAGTGATTCAGGGCTCAGGCAAATGACTTCTACTGAATTTTGATGGGGTGATTTAAGAAGTCACCAGCCTCAGCTGGCTGTCCCCAACCCTGTAACAAAGCCTATCACAAAGTATGCCAGCACTTCATCTATGCCAACGCCTGGCTCTGTAGGATAAACTGTAAAGAAGATTGATTTGTGCTGATGCTCAGCTGTACCCAGAAGGGACAGATGAGTAGGTTGCTCTGCTGCCTCTGCCAATGGTGCACGTCTGGCTGTGAGGCTGCATTTAGTGCAATCCTGAGCTTTCCTTATAAGGTTCAGGAGGAGAGGTTTGCCTGTAAAATAACATTTTCTGTTAATTACTTTTCTTGTAAAATGATGGTGGATCTATGAATGAATAATGATATATAAAGGATTAACTGCCTATTTTTGTTAAATCAATACTTCATTTCCATTTTTTTTCTCCTTCATTTAAGAATCAAAGACATTTTGAGCTCAAAAGAAAACTTTAGTTGTTACATGTTAATATTTTAAAGTAATTACATGTGATTAATATTTTTTTGGGGCTGAACATTTCAGTGACTTCAATAGGGATTTCTCCTTCATGTTGATTGTACAACATGCCATATGTAACTAATAAATATTTTGTACATTAGATACTTTCTAAAGTTTTGTCTTTTTTTTTTTAACATATTTGTGTGGAAGGTCTTAAATTAACCAGAGCTATGAGGTGGAAATGCCTCCATATTTTTGTCTTGTTAGTGAGACTATCAAAAGAACTCAAAGGCTTTCAATCTCCCATGCTATATTTTATTAAAGCACAAAATAATAGGCTGGAACAGAATAATTCTTTCATGTGGGGAAAGAGTTTGCAACTACTATTTGAGACAGATAAAAGAAAATCTTTGGAAAAATAAAACAAAGCAGCTCCTTCAAAACATAGCTTTGCAAGCTGGATCACTTCAGTCCAAAAGGTGTGACTGAGAGGCTAGTATCTAGGTATAAATATGCAGTCTTCCTTTCAGCTTCCTGTTCTCACAGTACTTTAGACAAAATATATCGGGTACAACACTTATACTGATATCTGAAAAGGAACAACGTATATAGATCCATGGTCTGTCACAAACAGTCATCGATCAGTGTCAGGCTGTGCTTCCAGGATCAGCTAGTGTTTCAGGTTATTGATTGCGGAATTGTGCCTTGATTTTGTCTTCTAGAACATGATTCCTTTTTCTGCCTTAATAGAATAAGTGTGAATCAATTTATTAGCTTATATAACTGTTTTTTAAAGACATGGCTCAGTCACAGTGTTCCCCTTTTTCTTTTGACTCTTACTTAGGGTTAGAAGATAATACTGGACAAGGTGTAATAATGTCTCTATTTCTGATCTTGTGAGCCAAGACACAAGAAGATGTTATGTAATTTTCTTGAAGAGCTTTATGTCCCTATTTGACTAAGCAGGGTCAAGTCTACTTAGGTTTCCTTTGGTAGGCTAGCTTTCCACCTGAAGAATATCCTTCCAGTCTATCAGTATTTCCCAGGAGTTGTTTCATTTGACTGCCCCAGATACCCCTAAGAAAGGAAAATCTGTCTGATTCTGTACCTTTGGATATTTGGGAACACTTGTAAGCAGCACTGTAAAAGCACTGGAAATAATGTGAAGTGTAGATTAAGAAGTTATCAGACAATCAGCTGTACACTAAATAGAAGAACTTAGAAAGGGTTATGTTTCTCAGCGGTCAGCATTGGGACCAGCCCTGTTTAACATCTTTGTCGGCAACATGGACAGTGGGATAGAGTGCACCCTCAGCAAGTTCGCTGATGACACCAAGCTGTGTGGTGCGGTTGACATGCTGGAGGGAAGGGGTGCCATCTAGAGGGACTTTGACAGGTTGGAGAGGTGGGCCCTTTCAAACCTCATGATATTCAACAGGGCCAAGTGCAAGGTCCTGCACATGGATCAGGGCAATCCCAGGCACAAATACAGGCTGGGCAGAGAGTGGATTGAGAGCAGCTCTGAGTAGAAGGACTTGGAAGTACTCATGGATGAGAAGCTCAACATGAGTTGGCAATGTGCACTTGCAGCCCAGAAAGCCAGCCACATCCTGGGTTGCATCAAAAGAAGTGTGGCCAGCAGGTTGAGGGAGGTGATTCTGCCCCTCTGCTCCACTCTTGTGAGATCCACCTGGAGTACTGCATCCAGCTCTGGAGCCTGCAACATAAGAAGGACGTGGGCCTGTTGGAACGAGTCCAGAGGAGGGCCATGAAGATGATAAGAGGGATGGAGCACCTCTCCTATGAGGACAGGCTGAGAGAGTTGCGGGTGTTCAGCCTGGAGAAGAGAAGGCTCCAGGGTGACCTTATAGCGGCCTTCCAGTACCTAAAGGGGGCCCACAGGAAAGATGGAGAGAAACGAAGGGTAATGGTTTTAAAATAGGAGGAAGTTTATTCCGACTTGGTATAAGGAATTTTTTTTTTTTTTTACAGTGAGGGTAGTGAGGCACAGGAGTGGGTTTCACGGAGAGGTGGTATATGGTCCATCCCTGGAAACATTCAAGGCCAGGTTGGATGAGGCTGTGAGCAACCTGATCTAGTTGGAGATGTCCCTACTCCTTGCATGAGGGTTGGACTAGATGACCTTCGAAGGTCCCTTCCAACCCAAAGTATTCTATGATTCTATGATTATATGATTCTACTGCAGAAGTTCCCATCTTCTGGATTTTGTGGTGGGAATATAGACTTAGAGTTATAAAATAAATGAAGGGAAGGCTTTCATTTTCCTTTTTAACTTGTATTTTGGATTTTGTGGCGGGAATATAGACTTAGAGTTATAAAATAAATGAAGGGAATGCTTTCATTTTCCTTTTTAACTTGTATTTTCATTCTTCTGTTTGAGATATTAAGGAAATTATCTGATTTTTTTTCCACATAAATCCTGATTTTCACTAAATGACCTCAGCTCAGACTCAGATTTCCTTTGGAATTTGAAAGCCCTACCACCTTGCCTGTCTTTCCTTTAAATTCTAAGTATTAATATTAAAATTGACTAGTTAGATATGTGAATAGATGCATATAAATATGTATCTAGATATAAACAGGTGGATCTATAGCTAGACTCTTCTTTAGCCTTTATTAGAGCTCAATAAATGAGAAGTAGTCAAGGATCATTATTTTTATTTTGCCTAGGCACTGTAGAACAAAAAAGTACAGTCCTTACCTTCAAAATTTTTCTAAGTACGTATAAGGCCAGGGCAGCAGATGAACCAGGCAATAAGAAAGAGGAGTGCAAAAATAACTCATGATAGAGGCTTTGTTCAGAATCTGTGTCGAGATACCAGTAGTTAGATATTGTCAAGCTTAGTCATTGTGGCAAAAGAGGATATTAAACAGTTTTGTAGATGTTAGGAAACGTTAATCTGAAGTATGAATTTGGATAAAAGCATCTTTTTTTTTTTTTTCCCAGTTTAAGAAATGGTAGAGAGAAATTGACTTTTCAGCCTGACTGGAAATGACAGCTGATGTTTCCGCAATGAGTGAAGGCTTCATAGCTAAGATGTCGACAGTTGCAAAGAACCTTGATGGTGAAGGCCTTCAGCTTATCTTCAGAAGAAAAAAGGAAAAGAATGATGTATCAAGAGGGATGATAGACCTGATGTGATGGGCTGGGAAAACAACCTGTCCATCCCATTCCTCATGGGAAAGGAGCTGTTCCTTCTAGGCATCTTCTGGGACACAGGCTATTTTGTTGTTCTTTTTAACAGAGTGTTCTTCACTGGTGTTTCCAGTCCTTGCAGGGAATTTGGACATATTTAGATCCATTTTGCTACCACTAGTTCCTACCAACATTCAGGACACCTGGAACAAATCCTAGCAAAAAGATGAGGATACTCACTTTGTTTTTATAGGCCATGTTAAGTACAGAAAATGCCTTTGTAGTGTACTATGTGAGCTTTCTTCCGCTCATACTGTCTTTACTGAAATATCCTTTTTTCTGTCCTGGATGTTTGCAGCCTTATCCATTTTAACTCTGATGGTTCAATGTCTGATAAAAGCACCCACCTGGGGCTGTTTGGATGTTGCTGAACTGGAGAGGGGGACACGGACCAAGGGATCTCTTGAGGTCCCTGCAGATCCTGTGACACAAAGTCTCTCTAGAAAATACGTGTGGGAGTGGAGTACGAAAAGACAAGGAAGGAAAGTGAAAGGAGACCACCAAGCCCTGTATGAGATCTCAAAGTTAAACTCTGGGTGGGGGAGAAAGACTGAAAGTGAGTGTTAATAAATGACAGTAAGTGGTCTGCAGAGAGTGGTTTTACAAGGCTAAACAGAATTTGGATACCCAGGACCAAAGCAAGGGAACAAGGGATATCATTCATACAAATAAGCTGGCTGGTAGCTTGAGGAGAGAGTTAAAACCTTTATAAAATCTAATGATGTGTAAATACCACCTGCATTAATTATGCTGCACTATTGAATGTTAAAAATCTGAAGCCCGGAGTAAGAATAATTAATCTGCCCTTGTGATTGCCTTGGAAGGGAGAGAAAGGTACTGTTCCTGGCAGTGCAAACTGAAGTTACAAATGGAGAAAAGGGAAAGTTTATTGTGCTCAAGGCCTTTTTTTTTTTTGACAACAGAGAGTTTCTCAGGGATGTTGTTGAAAGCCTGGGGGAGAGAGACACTGTCCTTTCACTTTTTCTTTTCTTCAAAGGAGCTGAGTCATTTCAGCCTGAAATCCCTAACTTAGGGCAAGCAATTTTATTGGTGTTGGAAATCTGATGAGCTGAGCCCCACACTCTCCAACAAACTCGCCCACAAACAAAACTAAATCCCTATGCTTACAGTATCCCATGAAGGATGTGATATACTAAGTATATATAGAAACAGCAGCTTTCTGGTTTACTGCTGGCGTAGAGAGCTTGCTTACCTGTAGTGTAATTTCTTCAAACAGTGTCTTTTAAGCTGTATGTGACAAAATGACGTTTCAGCTTAGACTCAGCTTTTTACAGTCTATCTTCCTGTCCTAAATGTTCGGAAAATCAGGACAAGTTGCCTTCAACATGGAGGCACTGTTAGGAAGAATGAATATAGTGTCACCAACAGCCAAAGGAAAATTCACTCAATTATTCAGAGGCATGTATGAGTGAATGTACCACAATGAGAGATGTTCTAGTTGTCCTACTCATAATGAAAGAGAGAGACAAGCCTGGCTGCTTATAAGCCCTGTCATTTCCTTAAACAGACATTATTTTATATTATAGAATCATAGAATCTTATTGTAAAAAACTACAGAGAGGTGGCTCTGCTTTAAATAGGAAAACTGTGTTTTAGACTGATTGGCCTTTCACTGAATCTGATATATTTGTTTCCAGGTAGGTGCTCAAGGAATATAAAAGCAAAAATGCAGTAATGTGTAAATATAGATATATATCTCCATGTTGGAAATGGCTTCTGTCCTGGTTATTTCACATAAATCATAAAAGTTTCCATGCCAGAGAGAAAAATCCATCTTTCATCTGCACTCTGTTGATACCTCTTTCTATGGACAGCTTTATAAAATCTGGTTTTTTAGTATGTTTTAAAGAAAAAGACAGTTGTGAACCATTTGGGAAAAAAAAGTCAAATTAAGAATTCAGTGTAAAATTATCTTGCAACTGTAGTCTATCTCTAACAAGCTGTAAACATTGTAATTTTCTAGTGTCTTGTTATATGAAGTGGAGGCATTTATTAGTTTTTCTTTTAATGTGAATAGTTTTTTTCTGATGAAGTATTTTCCAATCTTCTTCTTCTTTGTGGGAGGAGGATTTGGGGTTTTCTGCAGTCTTCCTGATGAAAAATATAAAAGATTTTAAAATTTCAATTTAGTAAATTGAAAATTAAATATTGATTCACTGTGAGAACAGATGGAAATAAACAATAGGGTCTAGAATAGGTATCAAGCTGCTATTGCAACTTTCCAGGAAGTAAATGAAATTACTTTTATTCTGGGGCAAGCCTGTAGGGAATAAGGCCTAGCTGTACAGATTCAGATTGTTACACACTAATATCAGTTTTTATGGAAAAGTTTCGTTAAAAGTATAGTGTTACCCAGCACTAGGGATAGTGTATATAAACACAAAAGACATCCACCTTTTTCTGAACGAAGCCTCTTTAATTATGTAATGTTGAGAGTTTGTTTTCTCACTTTATCACTTTGCCAATACATGCTTTTTTTCTTTATTCATTGAGCTTTTATCTCTGCAAGCATATTTTGAATTAAATAAACTGTAAGCATCTGTGAGAATCTGTGTATATTTATATTACGTACAAGTATGAAAGTGATTCATACTACAGGACACTTAAATATTAATCACAAAACCACTTTAAAATGTAGTCATTTTCATGAATTTCCTTACCCTAACATGAATATGACCTCATTCAAAAGTCTCTTGACATTTATGGAAGGTTCCCTTTGACTCCATATCACTTAGTTGGGAACCACTATCTCATAAGGTGTGTTTGATGAGTCATTTAACTTTCAAAATACCCATTTGAGACTTCTCTATGTGAAACGGTCATATCTCAGATTTTTATACAAATAAAATATTGACCTTGATAAGAAAAAATTAGAACAAGAGCAGAATGCTATATATTGACAAAAATATGGACTGAAATAAGCTATATTATTTCCAGTCTCTATTGCAAACAGACTATTCCTTGAAAAATACGAGTTATGTGGCCTGGCCTCCTCAATCTATATGCATGCTTACTATTTATACAGTTTCCTTTTTTCAAGATCACATTTCTATGACCAGTGTGGAGTGTGTAGGACCCCCAGCCCTCTCTGATTGTTGAATTCTTTGAATACTTATGAGAAATCCCGCTTCATATTTTTCTTCTACCAAAAGGAATATGAACCTGCCTCTTTCATGTTACAGGGCATCCAACAGGAGAGACTAAGGGAGTCTTTCCTCCTTTGAACATCTTCTAAGCCAGCACTAGAAGGCTCTCATAAAAACTGACTCCCCTCAAGCCTAAGCCCTTCTGTGCTTAGAGCTGAGAGACATTTGAATTAAATTCTCTCATACTAGTGACTGAGCCATGAAGCCCTGGCCGATTCATTCCTTATTCTTGAACTGTTCCACCTTGCATGGAATAATTAAATATTAATTCAGTTAGAGAGGTAAAGAGACTCAGAAGAGCTGTGTGGAATGCCACTTGAGGGATTTAAGTGAAGAGATAGCAGGAGAGAACTCTTAGCTTCCAGTCACTAATCAAAATAACTTGTAAATATTTTAGAACAAATTGACTAGTCTGAAAGTAAAAGATGCAGAGTAGCCTATTCAACTCAGCAAGTTCTTTAGCAGCTGAGGCATACTGCTTGGAAAGTTATATCCCCTGAGGCAGAGAAGAAAATTAAACTTGAGCTATGCGTGCTGTAGGTGAGTGTCAGTAAAAAGCGAAGGGCTGTTTCTTCTCTGCACTGGTTTTGTGGGTGTTTGCTAAGTCTATCTCTTCATTTCCATTTCTTTGCTTTGCTGAAGTTACCTGCAATGAAATGGAAATATTTGGTTTTAGAATACTCAAAGACATATTCAAGTTTTTAATTTTTACCCATTTTTTCCATTTAGTTTTTATATTAAGGGGGAAAAAAATCATTTAGGCTTATCTGATAGGATTTTTCTTCCAGCCAACTCACCAGAAAAATAATTATTCACACAGACCACATCCCTTATTGTTTTTGCTCCTTCTACTGTAGAATTTATTTCTCAATGTCCTTATGTAGTCAAGCTTCTAAAAAAATTCCCTAACTCATGCTACTGAAAAAATGATATATTCAACAATGTTCTTGTTGATTTACCAACGACTTAGTAAATGGATCAAGTGATTTAAGTAATGTTTGTCTTAGAGTTCTTCGAAATGAATTATTACTGCAGCTAAGACAGCATGATTTGGAAAAACTGAACAATTCTGAACAATTGTGGGAATGAACAGAACTTTTACATGGTGTTCAGGTAGATAAATACTTCAGACAATTACGATATTAGTTGATAACCTACTTCATCAGTGTTATTAAACCTCTGCACTGCTTAATTCAAGCTTTCTTAATTAACTCCTCAATATGCAAGGAATTTTTCAAAGGTTCAGACAGAGTCAAAAGGCATCACACAAGTGGAGATGGGTAAGCAAATGCTGATTCAGGTGAGAATGGTCAAAATCATCAAGGTCAAGGTCAGGCTGAGTCCTAGCTTTTTTTGTTTAGGCCTGCCACCCCATGTCACTTCTGTTATATGTCAGTCACTCCATTCTTCATTATCTGTATTTGTCTTCTACTGTAGGCTAGCTGTAAGTAGAAGTATCACAATGGTTAGTGGTATAATTTCAAACTTCCATTACCAATATGTGTTATGATCTTTTGAATTAACACATGAAAACTTATTGCAGAGCTGCAATTAAAACTTGTTTCAGTTTGTTTTTTTTTTCTTAAAACACAGTTATGTCTTTTTATTTGTACAGAAGTTAGTACTGTTGATTACAGTTTCAGATACGATCAAGAAATATAATATGTGTTTGTAATTGATACGTGCCTAGTATGAGGAAAGACATTTAGCATTATTACAAATTAAAGCTGTCACCACTGGAGAGAAAATATTTAGTAAATATTACATTTGATTCCATCTGTATTCTACCAGGTATACAGAACCTTCTTACAAGAAGTATTTTGAAAATTCATAAACAGCTACTTAGTCTGATCTCAACAATAAAGGCAATATAACCTTAAGTCTTCAATACAGGTAACAAAGCTTGCCTTATTATAATTCTTCTTTCCTAGTAAAGCTGTGAACAAGCTTCAGCTAGTTGCTCTCATATGCTGCTTCCATTGTGTGCAAGAAAGATTTTGGGATTAAAGGGATAGGTCTGATACTCCCTTATGCCTCTATAGATGAAAGGAAAACCCTATGGGCAATTTAATCCCTTGTCTTTCAACACTAAGGTATTCTCACCTGGGAATAAAATACACACTTTGGAAAATTATAGAAAAGGAACATACCCCAACTGTTTAATAAAATAATTTCTGAAAATTGCTGAAAATTTCTATCACTGTTGAGTTTTTCTGTGTAAAGGACTATCACAGTCATAACTAAAAGCAGAGCTGAGGCATCTCTCTACCAAATTCTATGTACCATAAGGCAGTTACTCTTTAGTTCTTTGAAACTATGTCAAATTCCTTGCTCTAAGATTTCCTTTTTCTTTCTTATTGCAACAGCTTTTCAAACAACTCATCATATCTTATACTATAAATACAGAACGAAATCAAGTAATAACTCCAGTATTTTGTTGCAAATCCTGAAGATATATATTGCAGTGTGGTTAAACATACTTACAAAAAAAAAACCTTAAAGCCTCAACTCAGTGAGAACAAAAAGCATGTGGAATCACATCTTTCAAAAACTTTCAAGTGCTCAGACTCTAATTTTCAGGAAACTTCATGGAATAGGCTTTACTTATCGGACAAACTTTGCACACTTGCACAAGTAGACTTGCTTGACTTCAATATACAGTGCCCAAAGTTGTTCTGCAATTCCTATCTGTGTCTGCATACAGCATACATGACTTTCAAAATATGTTTTATTGTATACAAATATATCTAAGGATCAGAGTTCTTATTTCAGAAATTCCAACAGGCAATTACTTTGTGCATATATTTATTGAACAGCTAAATTCATAGTGGGAAAGGAGTCAAAATAACAGCTTAGAAGGACCTGTCTGACCTCACAGTGTAAATATAATTAACTTCATGTACACCTCCTTTCAGCATTCTGCTCCTTTCCGTTTGTTGAGTCATGGGTAAAATTGTAACTTTGGTCCTGCAGTTGTTCATCTAAATTAGTTTCAACATGTAGGTGGCCTCAATAATTTCAGTGGATTACAGATTACAGTATGTGGCAGATGGCACTACTGCTAACAACACCTGTTTTAGTCTACATGTGGTCTTTATACCAAAGAGTTACTTCAATGACCAGAGTATCAATATAATAATAACATCAGAGGAACACAGAAAAGATATCTTTGCCTAATAAACCACATCATTTTCCAGGGAAAACAGGCATGTCAGGTGATAATTTGAGCCAGGATCTTTCCTTGCATCATGGAAATTTTTCTGATTTAATGAAAAGCATCCATGATTTAAAGACTGTCAGCACAAACTAGTAAAAACAACATTCCAAAGTGAAAAAGGCAGTGAATATAAGCAAAATAAGGTCTACTGTGTTGGTAAAGTAAAATTACATAAAAAAATACTGATAAGATAGAAAATAACTGCCTCTGCAGGGGAGATATCCAATAAAGGAGAGATTTATGAACATATGGAACATTTGTACCTAAGTTCCAGACTGCAGAAGATAGTGATTTGTTTAACTCACTGGTGTTTAAAGACACCAAGATATTATATAGAATGTGAGCAGCAAGAGCAGAAGATAACTTTGTTCATCAGTGAGGCCATGCATAGTCTGGCTTGTTCCCTACATGCCTAAAATTTGGTACCTGTCAACGAACAGATTCAGGAGGACTCTGTTAAGAAATTTAACCTTTGCCTGTCTTTGAATAATCTGCCAGGATGGTTTTTTTTTCTTAATCTGTAGCTCTCTGTGTCCGCATTTATGTGTAGTAGCTTAGGGAATTTAAACATTGAGTTAATATTTGGAAATAAGAGATCCAGATTGCTAGTCAGTATTGTACAGTGATCAGACTAACTAGATGAACCAAACTATTATTGTATCACAGGGGTCTTCTTCCACAGCCAACTTTACACTTTCTTCTGGGTAATTTCTTCCCTTCCCTCTCAGCATTGTTGGTCTGTTATCCTACCTAGCCATATATATAACATGCAGAGGGACATTTCTTTCTGATATACTGTCAGGCAAATATTGCACACATATTGTCATGCTATCACTGAAATCCTTGAAAGATCCATTACTGTTCTGTTCCTTTTCAGACAAGTGAGTAAATAAGATATTCACTGATAGAAATTGTAACAAAATAATTTTTAAATTTCTACCAGAGTCTAACTGAGGAACATCTTAGGACATTGGGATATGTGTTACCTCCATGGGTGTTTTCTTTAGTGATAGAAATGTAGATTGTACAGATTTAGGTTTGCTCTCATCTAAGGAACCCAATGTACCTCAATCACTCACTCTCTTGTTGATCTGCTAGGCTAACCAATTGTCTCCTTTGATCGAGTAGCACAGATGGTGCATATTATAGAAAATTGCTTTTGTGATTTGCTTTGTGCATTCATTTGCAAATCTAGATAGTCTCTTTGTCACAATGTAAATTTTTGTCTGTTTAATGTAGGAGCTGTAATAGCATGAACTTTGGTGCACAGTTTACACGCGGAAGCATGTTAGTTCTGTGGCTAAGGTCATTAGGTCAATCAAATGCCATAATGCTTTTTAGCACTAAGAAATACATGCTAGGAAGAATGTCCTCTCATCTCCATAACTTTTAATTGTGTCAGAGAGAAATCCAGTACTCTTGATTTACATGTCTGGATTAAACACAAAATACTTAGAGAAAGAGAAGCACTTCAAAACAACCAATATGCTGAGTGCATCTGTGCCTAGACCTAACTAGTAGGAATAGCCTTACAACTACTCGTTTCTCAAACCTTACACTTCTGTGGATTTTAGCTCTCGATTGGTGTTCCAGAAAGACATTTCCTTCTTCATGGGGTGGAAGACTTCAAGCCCAATACTGAAAACAGACTGTAATTGTCTTATATCTAAGAACAAATTGAGATCACTTGTTTGTTTCAAAGCACGATTACCACGTTGTGAAAATGCCACCTTTTATACAATACCTCCACAGCATGCCAAAGGAGCGGTTTAACCACAAAGTTATAATTTATTTGGTGATTCAGATGGTGGATAAACATTCCCAGACATTCAAACTCTCCTGCTGAAGTATTTCCATTTTGTAGAAAGGAACTCAAGCTTAACTGGGATAGAGAAAGACAAAGAGAGAGAAAGTATTTAATACGAAATTCATAAACACTTCTGAGAGCAAAGCCCAGAGCCTAAATGTTTTCTTTTTTGTATTGGTATTTAACCCCTAAACACTCTTCTCCCACTTCCTTTTGCCTTTTCTCTACCCTTTCTTCTGCTGCTATAGTTACTAAGGTACTAAATACAAGTTTTAACCTTTAAAATAAAGCAGTAACTACCACTGTGTTATGTGATCTTACACCTGTGCGGCAGATTTTTTTTCACACCATGTCTGTTAAATTCATGGAGGTCTTCTGGGAAGTCAGAGGACTACTTACTGCCCCCTAGCGGAATTCAGTGTTGAGGTGTAGTTCTGGGCGGGGTCAGCAACAGCAACAGATATACAGAGAATGTAAAAATCAGAGGAGTCATCTCTTAATACTTCCAAGATATCATAGAATCATAGAACCTTTAAGTTTAGAAAACACCTACAAGATTATCAAGTCGAACCATCAACCTAACACCACCATGTCCACTAACCTGTGTCCTGAAGTGCCACATCTACACAGTTTTTTAACACCTCCAGGGATGGTGACTCCACCACTTCCCTCGGCAGCCTGTTCCAGTACCTGACCAAATGTGGCAGCGGAGAGGATAAGATGAGGAAGATGGTTCTGACTGCTTCAACTCTGCCCAAATCTGACTCCTTGCTATATTGCTGTGGGAGATGGGGGGAATCAATGTATTGTTTCTCTAATCATAACCTGCTAAATTCTGAACTTAGACAGTTCTGATAGAAAAGAATGGGGAAAAAAAAAAAAAGAGAGAACAGTCTTGACCCTGCAAACTTCTGAGCTCTTCTGGATTAGGGATTTTCTTCTATACAGATTAAGAAGCTTGCAGAGGTTTTGTTCTATACTGTCATGTATTTAGTACGTAGAAGTAACTCTTGATATTCTACTAGTAAAAGGGCAAAATATGACTGTCAGCAGGGTGCAAGAGCAGTAAAAATTGTGATGAAATTAAGAGTTGGAAACCTTCTTCTTCTGCTGGTCTCCAGATCAAGAGACACACTTATATCAAAAGAAGCATGGCCAGCATGTTGAGGGAGGTGATTCTGTCCCTCTACTCTCGTCTTGTGAGACCCCACCTGGAGTACTGCATCCAGCTCTGGACCCCGCAACATAAGAAGGACATGGACTTGTTGGAGTGAGTCCAGAGGAGGGCCACGAAGAGGCTGGAGCACCTCTCCTGTGAGGACAGGCTTGGGAGAGTTGGGGCTGTTCAGCCTGGAGAAGAGAAGGCTTTGGGGAGACCTTCTAGCAGCCTTCCAATACCTCAAGGGGGTGTAGAAGAAAGATGAGGAGAAACTCTTTAGCAGGGCCTGTTGTGATAGGATGAGGGGTAATGGTTTTAAAATAGGAGGAAGTAGATTTCAACCTGGTATAAGGAAAAATTTTTTTATGATGAGGGTGGTGAAAGAGTGGAACAGGTTGCCCAGAGACAAGGTAGATGCCTCATCCCTGGAACATTCAAAGCCAGGCTGGAGGGCTCTGAGCAACCTGATCTAGTTGGAGATGTACCTAGATGGGTTGGACTAGATGACCTTTAATGGTCCCTTCCGACTTTAACTATTCTATGATCCTTTCGTTCTATGATTCTGCCCTGCTTGTCTAGTAATGATATCTAGGGGTCTCTTTGCTCCCAGAAAACTGGAAGCCTGTTCAAGCTTCAGCAATACTGTTAGATTTTACGTCCAAACTTGAGCTGAAATGGAAATGTCAGGAGAAATCTGCAGCTATTTATCGGTGTGATACAATGCATTTTGAGAGTTACACTATATATTTTCTTCTTATACTACCTTGCATGTGTGTGTGTAGGTATAGACAGATGTTTTCTACATGCCTGTTTCTTTTGAAGGAAACTGTGATAGAGGACCTGAAGAAACAGAAGAAGACAGATTTCTACCAAGAGGCTTCTTGAAAAGGAGAAGGTGAAGCTCAGCCAGTGGTCATCTGATCTTATCACCCACAGGGTCAGAGAATGTACTTATAGACAGGGAGGTCCCTTTGAGTTCTGTGTTCCTAAATCTTAAGATCACTCAAAGAAGTATGAGAAGAGGAAAAAAAGAGATAATGGGTAAATTATGGATGTCATAACAAGAGAACAGGAACTTGATTATGTAGGCAATTGGAAATCAGTAGTGAAATGTTTTGAGGGCTTCAACAAGGTTGCAAGTTTAATAAGGGTTTCAACATCAAAGCTTTGAATTATGATAAGCATCATCAGATTTCAGAGTTTTCTGCTATATGATACAAGTTATTCAAAAGACATGAATGCATGTCTAAATTGAATAGAAAAAACTGTAATATGCTGATATACCTGATTTGACTGTGTTAATGTGTGTGTATATACATATGCACGCACACATGCACATATATATTTCTAGCAAGCAAAGTGAGTTTCAATGTCGAATCATCTAGAGCAATTACACATAAGCCATCTCTTCCTGAAGCCAAAACTAACAGGAACAGACATGTATCATTGGCTCTGTAATAGTTCAAACTCAAGGGTATTCAATTACTTAGTGACAGCTGATTATTAGATTAGATATGTCCAAGAGAAAACTCAGAGTAAGAGAGGTTTTCATGGAAACAGAAATACTCAGAAGCAATTTCACTCCTAATTATTTTTCCAGAATTATTATTTTTTGTTTGTCTTAAAAGAAGGTGCTATGTATTATGAGAAGAATCAGAAGATTAACATCATTTTTTTATCCACTGACAAATGGGTGCCTCTTTTCCAAGAAAAGCCAATTATAAAAAAGGTTTTTTCCATTCACTCTGACGGAAGGAGAGTTCTGAAAAGATCGGCTAGGTGGATGCAAGACAGCCCTACAAGATAAATAACATCAGAAAGAAGGCCAAGAGCTATTGTGCTTTGTGCTTTAATGAAAAAACAACAGCAGTATGTTAAAGCTCTCTCTGCTGTATCTTAAAGAGAGCAGTAAATATGGGCCATCTAAATCTTGACTGATATGGCAGAAATTGAGAGATTCAAATGCGTCTGATCTTAATAAATATACCAATTTTCAAAGAACTTTCTGAACCAACTAGATAACTGCTTCTAAAGATGAAACTATATTTTAAGTAATTTCTAGTTTAAGAGTAAAAGCAAACAACACTTTGACAGTTTTCATGCTCTGTCAGAGTTTGAGTAGTTTTAGAGAGTATCTGCCAAAGCAGTCAGATTGTCACATGTGGTGTTTCTATTTCTTCCTAAACAAGAAGTGACCAGATACAGTGTGGAAACACCACAGCAGTCTTATTTACATATTAATTCACCAGCATTCTGATATCACAGGTAAATCTTCTAATGCCTGAGATAAAAAGCCACAAATACTAGTGATTTCTAAAGGAGTCTTTTATTCATGGATTATCATAGAATCATAGAATGGTTTGGGTTGGAAGGGACCTTTAAAGGTCATCTAGTCCAACCCCCCTGCAAGGAGCAGGGACATCCCCCACTAGATCAGGTTGCTCAGAGCCTCATCCAGCCTGGCCTTGAACGTTTCCAGGGATGGGGCATCTACCACCTCTCTGGGCAACCTGTTTCAGCGTTCTACAACTCAAATTGTAAAAAAATTTTTATATGACAAATAGTTTATTCTGGATTGTCAAGCAGAATAAGAGTCAGCTCCAGCCAATATGAAATTATTACCAACCTCTCTTGAGATTTGATTTTCAAATTCAAAACCCCCATGAATACGACAGAATTCAAAAAGAGAAAGAAGAAAGCTGGAAGGAAGCCAGAGTAGAAATGCCACTGATAGGTTTCATGTTTAAATACATTGATTCAGTAATTAAATATATTGATGAGCCAGCCAGTTAGAGAAACCTTCAAAGCCCCAGGCCTGCTAGCTTCTCTAGACAGTACCCTGGGAGAACTGAGTTCATCAGAGGAGTAACCCAGATAACACACAAGAGGAACAGAGATACAGTTACGGGTATCAGACAGGAAACACAAATGCAATGGGACTCAAGATAAGTGCCTGAATCAGGCAGACTTGCTCCTACCCTATGTGCTTGCACATCTGTGAGTATCTGAGCCTCAGCTGGAGATTAGATGAGCTGCATAGTGTAAGATCCAGTTTCAAAAGCAGGTGATGCTTGTGTTTCTTTGCAGCAATGATACCATATCTTACTGATCAAATGTAGGACTATAAAAGTTAGGTAGTCAGCAAAGCAGGTATTATATTATAAGCAAAATTGACACGTTGGTTCTGTAAAGTATCACGATCATATTGCAACGCAGCCCCATCCAGGTGGTGAAGACATGGTTATTGAATCAAGTTCAGGTAAACATAGATACCTCATAATACATTTATGCATCTTTTTGTTTTGCAGTGAGGAGTAATCCTCGCCACTGGCATCTATCCACAAACACGAGTTTCTAAGAGATATTTTAAGATCTCTGTTAGCTAATGAAGCTGATTTTCTGGGAATGTTCTTTGCATACTTTGCTTTAATCTCTAGAAGGTTTTCTTGCTTTGGGAAAATACTGTGGTCAACAATTAAATTCTGTAAAAATTATACTTACTCTAAAAGAAAATATTCAGAACACCTTAATATCCACTCAGTGCTTCACGTTAGACTCCCACACAAAACTTATCATTTGACAGTCTCTGTCTCAAGAATTCTGCCCTCTTTTGGGACCACTGGGGTCTGAGGGATCCATGCTGGAGGCTTTGGAAGTGAAAATTAAAGTTCTTCCCTTAATTTGCTCTGATAAAATATGATTCTTTGTTTTTCTTTGAAGTTCGCTGTCCACAAAGTATTTGCAGTAGTGTGTACCTGTAGGTATGACTTCCAAAGACGTTGCTTTACTGCATTTGTGAGTTAGACAGGGAGAATTACTGAGACAATAATGAGAGCAGATTGAGAGCATCATCAAATGTTTTTTCCAACTCATATTTATTTCAGAAATCCCCAATATCCATATAACATCAGCCTTCTAAAGAATTCAGAGCTAACTTATTTGTTCAATATTTATGTCTTTGTGTCATATCGTTCACCTGAATTTCTACCTCTAGCCAAATAATACAGCATACATTGTGCTTTAATCATGATGCCCGTTCTCTGTTTGAAATGAACATCTATGAACTTTGCACGTCAAGGAAAGTAGCAACCAAAAAGTTTATTTATTTATAGAGCCTTGTACTTTCTCCTGATGCATGAACAATTTCAAAAATCTCTCTTGCAAGTTGGATGGTATTATTAAAACCATGGAATCCAAAGGCTGGGAAACCTGTTCATCTGTATTGTATTGGCAACAAGACTTAGCAAACGAAATGCTTTGAAGGAATGCCTTGTCTTGCAGAATCCTGCTATTGATTTTGTCAAGTATACTCAGATGAAACATTTACATTTCATATGAAATATACACTTCAACAAGAAAGTAGAATTGTATTAAAATGAAAATAAAATTGTGTTACTGGAGAGGCATGCAGACCTATTGATGGAAGCATTTAATTAAAAATAAAAAGAACAATATACCTCTGATACCCAAAAACTATACGTTGTTATTGATGGAAGTATCTGAAAAATTTAAACTCTGAAATTAAGATAAGAAGAGTAGAAAATAGTTTAGGTAACATCATAAACATCAACAAGATTTGGTAAAGTATAAAAAAATAAGCCAAGAATGACAACCGCATTGAAGGCCTTGTTTAGTCACTCTCCGGGTAATAACAATAATAACAACAACAGAAGAAAAAACCCCTATATTATTAAAAAATGAACATTTGTAGTCACTGTTTTGTCCTTCAACAGGGAAAAGAAACAATGATTTCACGAAATCCGTGAGTGTCTTCCCTATTGCTACGTCTTCCAGATGGAAGTTGATGGTGTTATAAGGTTGCATCTCAATGATTCAAACAAACAAGTATATTGCTTTAGGTTCAAGTTTAATAAGAGAATGCCACTGATATAATCAAATATAAAATGGCAGTCTCCTATGACTGGACAGTGCTGACATGGTAGGAAAAACCAAAAATCAGGATAAAATGCATATTCATGAATATACATAAATATATGCATTTTGTGTTATCAGTTGTACTATTTTTTTTCTGTAAAGTTCACTGTAAAATGATTTTATTAATTTAATAAAATAATATTTTCCCTCTAGTCAGAACTAATGAGGCCACATCTGGAGTACTGGGTCCAGTTCTGGGCTCCGCAGTACAAGAGAGATACGGTCTTAGTGGACTGAGTCCAGTGAAGGACCAGTTAGATGATTAACGGACTGGAGCATCAATCCTATGAGAAAACGCTGAGAGAGATGGGACTGTTCAGCCTGGAGGAGAGAAAGTTCAGGGTGATCTCATAAATGTATATAAACATGTGGACGGAGGGTGCAAAATACAGCCAGGCTCTTTTCAGTGCTGCCCAGTGACAGGACCAGAAGCAATGGGCACAAACCAAAACACAGGAGGCTCCCCCTGAACATCAGGAAATTTTTGTACTGTGAGGGAGATTAAGCCCTGGCACGGGTTGCCTAGTGAGGTTGTAGAGTCTCCACCTTGGAGATAGTGAAAAGCCATCTTGATATGGTCCTGGGCTACTGGCTCTGGGTGCCCCTGCTTGAGCAGGGAGATTGGACCTGGTGATCCCCAGAGATCCCTTCCAACCTCAACCATTCTATGATCCTGTGATTCCGTGATTCTATAATGAAAACCAGAGAAAATATTTAAGTGCATTTGTTTTGTTTTTTGTTTTTTTAACCAGAATGTTTTTTGTCTGGCTTTTTATGGTAGCAGTCATCTCAAATAATATCCCCTTTGTTAGTTCCAGTTCTGGGGAATCTCTGCTCGGATCACCTGTAGCTCTGGCAATAATGCTGGTTGGAATTAGCTACCTTTGGTACCTCAGATGTGACCACTCATCATGGGCAATGACATGAGCTACATCTGAGCCTTTAGAAACTACAGACACATTTCTCTGCTGGCTGCCTTTGTGTCACTAGATCAATGGACAATATTAGAATGAAGGGACTAGTATTTCCATTTCACATAATATTAAAAAAAAAAAGAAAAAATATTTTCTATTGATTGCATTGATTACTTGGCTGCACTTTGCCCCAAGAGTTCAAACAACACCTCTAAAGTTGATATTCCACAGAATAGCACTGGAAAGAGATTGATATTTAATTATCTTATTAATTAAAATACAGAATGTTTCCAAGTAGGAGCTTTCCTTTGCTCAGCTTTTCTTTTTTTACTTCTGCTACAGCTTCTCTCTGTGTCATCCTTCTTCCTTGACTGAATCAGCCCACAGCCTGTGCAGTTTTGTTTAATACAAATAATTTAATCCTTAATGTCCATGTCCCCTGCAAAAAGCTAGCAGTGATGCATTGTTTTTCTGTCTCACTTTAGGCTTCACAGTGGTAGAAATATGTATAAGCCACCATTTATCACTGGCAATTGTTTTTTGGTTTTTTTATTACTATATTAGAAGCTAAAAACTCTGTTGCAAGCAAACAAAAACAAATGGATATTTTATTTTCTCAGCCTTACAGCTGTGGTATCATATGTCAAAAGGCTTGGCAAAATTTGCTTAATTAGAAACACATTATTGAAGGTCAAAAGTCAATGGACGTATAATCAGGAATGTGTACTGGACATAAATGTTAGAAACAGACCAGAGTCCAGAAAGTTAGGAAAGTCTTGAGGCTACCCCTTAAAGTTTTGCCTTCTATACATCAAAGATACAAGTGGCTTTTTTTTTCATTAATTTTTTAACTTCAATACTCATGGCAATCATTCATAAATCAGGAACTGTTGTGATGTAGAAGTCTATATTTCCAAATTTCAGATCAACAGTTTGCAAATAGGGCATACAAAAATATGCAGTCCTGATAGTTCCGTGATGAATGTGCACTTCATAACATCATCCACTGATCGTAAAGCATTTCATTTCAAGCAAGGCTTCAACATCTGCTAGGCTTTTTAAACATTAAGCATCTGCAGATTTGAAAAAAAAAAAAAAGAAAATAATTTTTCTATCCTTATGCCTTCTAGAATTTGAGTATCCATATTTACTGTCTCCTGAATTACCTGTGTTCCAGTAGAAGCTACGAGATTCATACAAAGAGGCTGAATGTCCCAGATAAACTGAGACACACCTATATTTAGGAAATGGAAGAGCAAATATAAAGAATTATTAGATTATTGCTGGATGAACAGTATTATACTTAGTTTAGCTTATCAAATAGAAAAGCCAAGGGAATCATGGGATGCAATGGGGTAATCAATTTTGTTCTCTGCTAATCCCAGTCTGACACCAATGTAAGAAAACCAGAATGTTTACTCTTGTTGGTAGTTCATGATAAAAAAAAATGACAGCAATGCACACAATTCATTAAAATTAAAAATTTAAAATTACAACATTGACATGTATTTGGCAGATGTCATCACTGCTGATGAATTTAAATGCATCTTCCAAGTGGAACACATGAACAATGCAATCATCTTGTAACAAAGGAAGAAATTCCTTCCATACTCATCTAGAGATGTATCTCATGTGTGAATTTAAGAAGCCTAACTACAATATTGATACTTCTACTGACTACCCTTGGAGAGACCCTTGAACTAGAATCTTGCCACAGTTTTCAAAAAGTGACATCTCAGAAATAAAATTGCAGATATCACACAAGATATTCTGAGAATAATGTGTGGAAACATAATCTAGAGCTTTCATGCTATAGCTTTCATCATTGTCTATGTCAAACGTACAAATTGCACTGGATAGCTTCAGCAAGTGAAGAGAGACAAAAGGCACCTTTGGTGGTGGGATACTGAGAGTGAGTGGGTAGCTTATTCTGTCTTATTGTACTGAGACGACAAGATAGATCAGAATGAAAAATGTAATCCCAGCTGGATTATTATTTACGGAAGCAAGAGAGAATCACAGAAGCATAGAATGGATTGGGTTGGAAGGGACTTTAAAGATCATCTAGTGCCAAACTCTCCTGCCCTGGGTAGGGACACCTCCCACTAGACCAGGTATCTCAAAAATCCATCCACTTGGTCTTGAACACTTCCAGGGATGGGGCATGCACAACATCTCTGGGCAACCTCTTCCAGTGCCTCATCCTCTTACAGTATAGAAATTCTTCCTCTTACAGTATAGAACTTATTTTCATATACATCTACCTTCTTTCAGTTTGAAGCCATTATCCCTTGTCCTATCACTGCATACCCTTATCAAAAGTCCCTCTCCAGCTTTCTTGTAGGCCCACTTCAGGTACTGGAAGGCTGCTATAACGTCTCCCCGAAGCCTTATTTTCTGCAGGCTGAACAGCCCCAACTCAGCCTATCCTCATAGGAGAGGTGCTCCAGCCCTCTGACCATCTTCGTGGCCCTCCTCTGGACTCATTCCAACAGGTCCGCGTCCTTCTTATGTTGGGGGCTCCAGAGCTGGATGCGGTACTCCAGGTGGGGTCTCACGAGAGTGGAGTAGAGGGGCAGAATCAACTCCCTCAACCTGCTGGCCGTGCTTCTTTTGACGCAAGCCCGGGATGTGGTTGGCTTTCTGGGATGCAAGTGCACATTGACAGCTTGTGTTGAGCTTCTCATCCACCAACATTCCCAAGTCCTTCCTTCCCCTTAGGGGTGCTCTTAATCCATACTCTGTCCAGCCTGTATTTGTGCCTGGAATTGCCCTGACCCATGTGCAGGACCTTGCACTTGGCCTTGTTGAACTTCATGAGGTTTGCATGAGCCCACCTCTCCAACCTGTCAGGGTCCCTCTGAATGGCATCCCTTCCCTCCAGTGAGGGTGAGGCTGAGTACTGAGTGCTGAGGGTGCACTCTGTCCCACTGTCCATGTTGCCGACAAAGATGCTAAACAGGGCCAGTCCCAATATGGACCCCTGAGGAAAGTGACTCATCCTGGGTCTCCACCTGGACATAAAGCCTTTGACCACTAATCTTTGAGTGTCACCATCCAGCCACTTCCTTATCCACTGAGTGGTCCACCCATCAAAACAACGTCTCTTTAGTTTAGAGATAAGGATGCCATGCAAGAAAGAATGAAATGCTTTGCACGAGTCCTGGTAGATGACATCAGTTGTTCATCCCTTATCTACCAATGCTGTAACCCCATCATAGAAGGCCACCAAATTTGTCAGGCACTATTTGCTCTTAGTGAAGCCATGCTGGCTCTCACCAGTCATCTCCTTATTTTCCATGTGCCTTAGCACAGTTTCCAGAAGAATCTACTCCATGACGTTGCGAGGCAAAAAGTTGAGACTGAGCAGCCTGTAATTCCCCAGATCTTCCATATTTCCCTTTTTAAAAATGGGAGTTGTTTCCCCTTTTCCAGTCAGTGGAAACCTCACCAGTCTGCCACAACTTCTCAAATACGATGGATAGTGTCTTGGCAACTTAATCTGCCAGTTCCCTCAGGACCCGTGGATGCATCTCATCAGTTCCCATGGTCTTACGCACCTTCATGTTCCTTAGATGGATTTGAACCTGCTCTTCTGCTACATTGGGCAGTTCTTCATTCTCCCAGTCCCTGCCTTTGCCTTCTGCAACATGGGCGATGTGGTTAGAGCCCTTGCCAGTGAAGACTGAAGCAAAAACGTCGTTAAGTACCTCAGCCTTCTCCATGTCCCAGGTAATCAGGTCTCCCATTTCCTTCCAGAGATGGCCCACAATCTCCCTGGTCTTCCTTTTGTCCCCAGTGTACCTAAAGATGCTTTTCTTGTTGTCCTTGACATCCCTGGCCAGATTTAATTCTGTCAGGGGTTTAGCCTTCCTTATCTGATCCCTGGCCTCTTGGACAACATTTCTGTAATCTTTCCAGGCTACCTGTCCTTGTTTCCACCCTCTGTAGGCTTCCTTTTTGTTTTTTTTTTCAGTTGGTCCAGGAGCTCCTTGTTCGTCCATGCAGTCTGTCTGGCATTTTTGCCTGACCTTCTCTTTGTTGGGATGCATCGCTCGTGAGCTTGGAGGAGGTGATTCTTGAATATCAACTAAGTTTCCTGGGCCCCTCTTCCCTCCAGGATTGTATTCCATGGCACTTTATCCAGTAGATCCCTGAAGAGGCCAAAGTCTGCTATCCTGAAGTCCAGGGTAGAGAGCTTGCTGCACAACCTCCTCGCTGCCTTCAGGGTCTTGAACTCCACTTTCCCCACCAGCCCCTCTTTGTTGGTTAGAACAAGGCGCAGCATAATACCTCTCCTCATTAGCTCCTCTATTATTTGGAGAAGGAAGTTATCATCCATGCATTCCAGGAACCTTCTGGACTGCTTATGCTCTGCTGTGTTGTCTCTCCAACAGATGTCGGGGTGCATGAAGTCCCCTATGAGGACCAGGGCTTGTGACCGTGAGGCTGATCCTGTCTATCTACATAAAGCCTCATCTGCTCAGTCTTCCTTGTCAAGTAGCCTGGAGCAGACCTCCACTATAATGTCACCTATCCCTGTCCTCCTTTTAATCCTGACCCATAAGCTCTCTGTCAGCTCCTCATCCATTCCCAGGCAGAGGTCCGTGCACTCCAGCTGGTCATTGACATAGAGGGCGACATCCTCTCCCTGTCTCCCCTGCCTGTCCTTCCTAGAAAGCCTACGTGCATTTGCATAGAGGCAGTTAAGCTGGACCCCTGATGAAGCTGAAACACTGGCTGGAGTGGCTGAAATTCCTTTGTGCTGCTCTTCAGGTGCTCTCCTGCTGACCTGTGATCCTGTCGTAGTTCAGCCCGGATCGGGACCAGACTACGCAGTCTCTCTCTCACTCCCCCCACCCTCCGAGAGAACAGGGGGAGATAATAGAAGAAAAACGGCTCGAGGTTTGAGATAAGGACAGGGAGAAATCCTTAAAGTTACCGTCACGGGCAAAAACAGACTCGACTTGGGAAAACTATTCATTTATTA
>JAAGAY010142535.1:0-27075 GCA_011801015.1 Ardeotis arabs
TTGGGAAAAAAAAAAAAAAAAAAAAAAAGCAAGACAGAAAGTATGCACAGAATTCAGATTTGTGAAGCAATTGAGGATCCTTGGAAAAAATGCTGAAATCACACAGAATACAACAGGCATAACTGGCAAGACTAAGAGCTAAGACAGCCTTAACTGTTAAGATACTTCTGTTTTAACACAGAAACAAACCAGTCAGATACAAGTCTTTAACTCCTCTCCTTCTTGTTCCTTTCTTCTAACCAGGAGCTTAACTCCACTCTCCTGCCCTCTACAAACTGCCGGTCCATCCTAGGATAGTGCACAGACCCCAAAGGACTAAATAAACTTCAGATTAAAGAGAGATGTAGGTCAGGAACCCAGAGTGAACCAAGCAGACACTAAAATGCTTACTGGAAATTATTCACAAGTTTGTGACTAATATCTTTCATCCTCCCCTCTCAAGGCACACACTGCTCAACACAGCCTCCCTTCAAATCACGTTAATAGCTCATGCATCAGGAAGAGCTGAAACAAAGAGAGACAGACAAAGCATGGTGATAATTAAGGAACAGGTGTCTTCTGCAAATGAGAATGCACCAGAACCAACTGGCAAAACAGCATCTCAAACCATGGCAAGGACTGACACGATTGCTGAGCACGGAAGCAGCTGGGTCTGAAACCTCAATTTGTCTTAAGCACTGAGGAAAGAGCTGTGTTACGGTGGATTTGGGGCTCAGCTGCTGAAAAGCATAAAAAGCATAATTAGGCACTGGAAGAACCTGGGTCTCCTATGTGCTCCCCAACATCTGTTAATGAAGCAGAAGGAATTATTCTGGATGTTACACTCCACTTTCTGCAGTCATTCTCCAGTGCTCAAGGCATCTTAAACAACTAAATCCATCGAGCGACTCTTTCAGCTCTCCCTCTCCTCTCTGGGCTTTACTAATCAACTCATGGGGAGGAGATACAAGTCACTGTGCCTGAACGGTCAGAGTCTGCTCCGATCCTTCAATACGATCAGTCTTCTGTTCTTAACAAGATCCTGGAGCTGGTCCAAAGGAACCAAGTGAGAGATTAATTCAAATGCAGTGGAAATTTATTACTTTTTCCACTTGACGCCCATTAGCGAACCAAGATGGACATCCACAGATCAATACAAACAACGCGAAGGCCTGGAATGAGATGAGGTTGCCCTGCTTTGCAGAGATTTGTGCCAACCTCTTTTAGGAAGGGAAGCCACAGCGCATGCTGGACTGCTTGAGAGGAGAAAGGCAGGGCAAGAGGGCATGAAACAGCCAGATCCACATCACTTCGAAGTGGAATTGTGTACAGCTCCACAGGATTCAGCACAGGGCTGGAAAGAGGGACGAGTTCCTCACCAATAACCAGGACACGAGGGACAAGGACTCAGTCCCTGGATTAGAGCTAATCTCATCGACCCTCAGGCTTACCAGCCTTGGGACTCTTCTGTTTAAAAACACATCCCCAAAAGGATGAGCAGAGACAGTGATGCTCAGAAGGAGGATGTCTACTTACTCTGCCTCACTGTGCCAGACACCTAAATGCTTTTCTGACCCATTAAGTTAATTAGCTTCATAACTTCTCCCTAAGGAAAAAGTAAGCCCAAATAAGCACCTCAGACATACACAAATTTTCCACCTAATGTTCTCCAAGCTCGTCTCCCCCAAAGGGATATAATTTACCAAGTGCTTCATTACACGTGCTGTTCAAACAACCCCAAACCTACGCAGGAAACTGCACCACTCAGCCCCACCAGAAATCAAATATGCGCAGCTCCGGCGCATCAAAAACCTCTCCCAAGTTTTCCAGTTCACCTCTTGAGCTAGCTGAGATGATTTCCAGGTGTTTTATCGTTCTCTTCCTAAGCTTCAGCGAATTAACCCAAGGCAGAATGAGCAGAGTCTACTTTAATTAAAGATTTTTCTACTAATGAAGTGGTTTCCCATTAGAAACAAGCAGGCGTACACATCTGATTCACTGTTAAATTTACGCAAGGTAAGGGAATCTTCCCTTTGGCTACGAAAGAGCATCAGATCTATCAAATGCTGATTAAATTCACAGGATGGCAGAGAGAAACCTTTACAGCGTTTTTGCACAGACTGGTTGTTAAGAGTAGTTCCCTAATTTCTTTCCAAGCTCCTCCATTCCACAGGAAAGGCCAGACAAGTCACCAGGCTTGCTGTGGAGGGTACATAGAACCCACACACAGCAAATAAATGCAACAGATGCAAAATTCTTCACTTTTCCTTCCTTTCTCATGCTGAAAAACAGCATGAAGATCCATCATATCAATTATCTCCCAAAAAGCAGTGTTTTTCCTGCTTTTACGGACATTTCCAGTCAGAAAATTAGAAGCCAGGGAGCGCAGAGGAAAGAACAGCAGCTTGTCACCCTGAATCACGCTCTGCCCGGCAGGCTAGTAGGAGTCAAAAGCAGCACACCAGCTTGCTCAACCCCTGAGAGGGTCTTCAGATCCATTCCTCCCATCAAGCCAAGCTACAACAGTCCAGGCACCAAGGTTTGGGAGCTTCTCTTAACCAGCTGCTCAGCTGACACCGCTTTCCCAGCCTCTGCTCCTGTCAGCTCCTAGTATTTCAAAGGGAAAAGCAGGCTGGGCAACTCGAGTCGTCTCGCCAGAGGGGAAACTAGCTGGGGCTCACCACTGCCTGGAATATATTTTTATATATATTTCTATATTTCTGAAAGTATATTTTATTAAAGCTCTTATGTTAAAACTTGGTTACATAACCTTGTTTATTGGCTTATCTTATAAAAAAAAAACGAAAGTAAGATCACGCGTTAATAGGACATCTGGCTGGTTTTATCAGCTTAGCTGCAGCCAAGAGGACCACCAAGAGAGCTCTCAACCACTCAGTGACGGCCAGCTAACGCCAAGAGTCTTTCAGACCATACAGACAGGCTTTAAGCCAGAGGGCTGTATGGACTGAACAGGTTCTTTATTGACCTGAAGGGTCCATATATCACTGAACCAGTAGAGTTCAATAGCTTTCATCTGCTTCCCAGCTCTTTTACAGAAAGAGCCAATACAACCCAGGAAGCACAATTAGCATCCCAAACGTAGCTGATTCATGTATCAGATGCAGTAGTTGCAGCATGATGGCTAGTGCCTGCATACATTTGCAAGAGGACCACCTGAAAACCAGCTTCATTCATAACTGTCATCAGAACTTGCTTGTTTTCATGCTCCACAAACTCATCTGTAAGAATTGCATCTGTCTTTGGTGCTTGCTGAGTAGTGAATTAAAAACAGCAGCAACTGTTCCTTGTTCGTTCAGAGCCTGGAAGCTTTCAGGCAGGTTGAGTAGAAGCAGGGCATTTACCTGAGCAATGTCAGACCATGAAGATGAACTCTGTTAAATGCAGCAACTACTTCAGGAGCACAGCAAAAAAAAAAAAAGAGCTTGAGAGTTTTTTAATAAAGGCATTTGTGTGGCACAAGGATATCATACCAATGCAAAGTTAGTAAGTCTCAGATATCAGATCAAGGATCCCTCAGTTTTAATATGAAGATGGTAAAAAGCTGTTGTGGTGCTCTCTCCTTAAATATTTCCCTTTGGGCTGAGGTCTCAACTACCCCTTCCTTCCCTTTTCTTCTCTTATTCCTCCCAGCCTTCCTCACCCTCATTCAGAACCAGAACTCACCCCAAACCAAATCCTTCCTTGGAAGCCCCTGCTTCCCCTTGAAGAAGCAATGCCAACACCTCACACAACCTTAATTTCAGGATAGCATCAACTCCTCCTCTGCAGATACTGATGTTTATATTTCACAGCTCTTGAGCTGTACCTCTCTCCCACAAGACAGCACAGCAGATAACCCTACTCTGATGGGGAGCAAGCTGACATTGAAAAAGAAAGTTACTGGTTTAACAAAGTGGATCACTCTCCTTGGTAGACTTTGACACCTTGGCTGGAAAGCTGAGAGTTGAGTGCTTTATACAGGACTACAAGTACGGAGCATTCCCACAGGAAGACGCAAGCTCTACTGAACGAACATCTCCCAGAGGAAGCTTTGTCTGATTCCGTGCTCGGACTCAAGGAGAGTTTCCTTGTGCACGGTAGGAAAAAGCAGACATTTCATACACGCTGTCAGGAGCGGCAACTTTGACACCCGTTCTGCTTCTGCAAGATGTCCCTGAGCTCAGAGCTATTCCACAACCCAGATAAGCACTGGAAAGGACAGACAAAACAATATAACCAAACCAGACTGTGCAAGTACGGAGATCAAACAAGATGTTAGGAGAGCCAGGGACTGGCTGCTCTGTTCCCACCTCAGGTACTCTCCTCTGGAGTGTGTCTAAAGAGACATCTACAGGGAGAAAAAAAAAAAACCAACTAAAAAGCAAAACTTGATTTACCGGCATTGACACAGGTCAGAGGTTTTATCCCAGGCTGGAAGCTTGAACCAGAACCTATAGTCTTCAGTAGAATAGTTTCTTATGAATTGGTGTTCCGACTCACAAGCTCAAGGAATATTTAGGGTTGACTTTGGAGAGGAATATTAAATGCAAGGTGCTTTCTCTACTCCTGTTTCAGACTCCTAGATAAAGCAAGCAGAGCTTTATAACATTTCAGAGCTACTTGCAGCTACACGAACACCTATCTGCAGCCTCTGGTACCTCCTCCGCACCCCCTTCATATTGTAGGCTACCCAGCAGCGGCCTTCAGCTGCTCGTGCCAGGGCTTCAGTGCTTTTCAGCTAAAACACGAGGGGAAAAGGGTCAAGCGTGACACTGTACCCCCTCTGCCATCTCTCCTCCCCTTCACCGGGGTGACAAGGCCACGTTTCTCTCCTGCATGAGCTCATATCTCAAGCTAGAGAGCCAGATGGCACGTCAGCGAGGGCGGCGATCCAAGCTTTCGGCGGTAAAGCTTTACCCCTTGCAGTGGACAGTACAAATATAAATACATGAAAGGAGTCTGATTGTTCAGGAAGGAGCTTTTTAGAAAGCTAGGGAAAAAAAATAAAATAAAGCTGAAGATCCACAGGCTTTCAAGGCTGGAGGCAGAGCTGCAGCAGAGGCTGTGCTGATAGGCAGCAAGTTATCAGCACACAAGCGATTATGAAGCTCTAAGTTGGTTGGAAAGAGATAACCCAGCAGCAGAACAAGGATTGCTCAAAGAAGTTGAGAGGCAAGAGGGATTTTAACCTCCAGATCCCCTGTAGAGTCAGGAAGTCACAACGGAGGGAGGATGCAACTGCCAGACATTCCACAAGGAATATTTATAGATAAAGAAACAAGGGCAGTTACGCTTTGAGTACAGGAGGCATCTGCTGGCACAGCAGCTCCAGTAATTAACGCGCCGCTCTCGAGACACCTGGCAGAGCTTTACAGCCATAACTCACGTGAAGCGTACTGCTGGCACTAAGGAGCCCTCACCCACCTCTCTCCCCGGTTCCTTAAGGCAGGGAGCAAGTATCCCCCACGAACTACGACCTCAGCTGCTGCCAGGCTGGTTTTTGCTGGAGAAGCAAGTGGCATTGCCCCCACCTGCACCCATGGTACCCATTAAGCTGGATGCTGCCTCTTGTGGTCCCTGTGGCACAGCACTCCCAGACCTTCTTCCAAACGGAAGACCTTCTGCAAGACTTGGAAAGGAGCACCTGTACCCTCCCAAAGCTACTTCGTTTAGCAAATGTGAGTATAACCTAGGGATTTTCAAAGGTTCTAGTCTAGCACCAGCTGATGGCAGCTTGCTTTTCACTGCCCAGCTGATGTCATTGCAAGCTATGATCTTGCTGGGCATCCAACACACCAAGGACCAGCCAGCAACTGAGCAGCCTCTACCTGCAGCTCTGGGAGGTCAGGTCAGGGAGGGTGCTACTCTCCTCTCCCCACCTTGACTCAGGGCCTGTTTCTGGAGCTGGCCCATCTCCGAGCATCAAGAACTTCCCACTTTGGAAAGAACACTCTGGAAAACCAGTTCTTCCTCCTCTTAAAGTTAAGAAATCCAGGCACAAAGTGTTTTCAGAAAGTCATTCGGTGCAAGGATTGCAGTCCCTGGCACACCTGGGATGTGCAGGATCACAGCCAGCGGCAAGCTTGCACTCTCTGGGGTAAATACACTTCCATTATCATTTTTCACAACAAGAGAAAGATGGAGGCCAGCAACAACCCTGAGGTGAGTGGCATCTAATTTTTCATAATTGGAGTATTTATGGCACAGCCATTTGCAGCATCTTGTAATCACTTTACCGCCTCCTTGACCCCTGGCTCCCCCTTATTCTGCATCTCCTAATTGCATCTGAACAAGCAGGAGGGAAGCAGCAAAGTGGATAGATGCAGGAGAGCTGGATGGTTGGTTTGTGATACTTGGAAGGACAGCAGAGGAGCTGCAGAGCCAGGTTTGGCTGTACCCCCCACCACCAGCTTGCTTTGACGTCTCACAGGCTATGAAACAGGAGCCTTCCTCCTCCCTGACACTGGGTAACCTTGAGTCGTCATCCCTCACCTCCCCAATTTATTAGGAAGGTACGAGAGATTAACGAGTTCCTTCCAAAGTGTGAAGGCATAATCATTATACACAGACACTGCCCCAAATTCCTGCATATTCATAGCCTCTCCTGGCAGGGTACTGGCAGCTACAACAATATTTATATTGACGACAAAAGCCCCTGGGTTACGCAGCATAAAGCAAGGGAGACACGGACCAGCGTGACGCGGATGCACCGAGGGCCCTGCAAACATGTCAAGCCACAAGCTGCCAGAGAGAGGAGGTACTGGCTTCGGCAAGGATGACTGTTCCTGGAGGCCACTAACCCCTCACGTGCCACAACACAAACACTGCCATTCTTTTTCCTCTTTTTTTTTCCTCTACAAACTTCTCAGCTGAGTTTCACACTATTCTTCAGCTGCCTGGAGGATGCACTTTCGGCGACAGTGCTATCCCGTTCACTGTGTCAGGCAGGAGTTGCCCAGAGGGAAAGGAAATATCCAACACTTTGTAACTACCTTGCAGCAGTACAAACGCCAGCGATAAAGCCTTGTTACCTGGGGCTAGCAGGGAATCTGCTTGCTCCCAGTCTCCTCCTTTGCCTTCCCAGTACAGTGCACACCAAACTGGTGCAACAGGCTTCAGAGATCAGCTCTGCCTGAGAGCATTATACCGACTTCAACGTACAAGATAAATCCCAGCTGCATTATTTGTATTTATAGTCCTGCTTACAGAAGCATGAGCCACGTGTGGGATTTGCTGATGTCGTCCAAAAATCCACATTTTTGGACAAGAGCGTCAGTGATCTCCCCCAGACATAAAGTGCAATTTAAGAGGATATTAAGAAGTTGCAGACTTATTTAGGAATATAAAGAGATACCAGCCTGTCCAGAGCTCTTTCCTCCACAGCCTCTGGTAATGTTCAGAGTGGCGTAACAGCACAGTTCAGCAGCCTCGGTGCTTTCTACCTGTTTATTAAGGAACTAATGGTAATTTCAGGGGAGGAGAGATCAAGACTGCTGTCTTACTCGATGAAAACGCTGATGCGAATCAGGCAGACAGCAAGGTCAGACCTCTGTTTAAAAACAAAAAACCAGTGCTAAAGCACTGAACAAAATACTGGAAAATATGCTGTTGAGAAAGGCTTGTATTGCATCTCCCAGGGGGGTGCTTAGCTGACTTAACAGGTCTTCTCCAGTTCTGGTTTCTAGGATGCTGTCACTACCACTGCACAAAATAACACTGCACAAGGGAAAAGCATTTATTACTTATTTTCTACAAAAATGTTCCAAAAATGAAAGATCTGCGAGTCTGCTGGAACAGTCTAGTCCAAGAAAGGCATTTTAAAAGGCCCTTTTTAAACCTTTACAACTCGTGTAGTGTGGGGGGGATCACAGATATCGGTTCTGACACTCGCCCCCTTCTGCAGAGATTGGTCTCGATACAGAGAGAGAACAGTGTCAGCCTGGGTGCCGGGCTGCCCGAGCGAGCTGGCTCTAAAGGACAGCTTTACTCAGGAAAAGCGGCAGCAAGGGCTCTCAGCCGTGCCAGCGCGGCTCTGCTGGGCTGTAGTTTGAGCCCAATAAGCAGCGTTGGTGAGCTCCTAACTGCAGCAAGTGCACAAAAGCAGGGATATGGACCTGTTGGAGCGAGTCCAGAGGAGACCATCAAGATGATGAGATGGCTGGAGCACCTCTCCTGTGAGGACAGGCTGAGGGAGTTGGGGCTGTGCAGCCTGGAGAAGAGGAGGCTCCAGGGAGACCTGAGAGCGGCCTTCCAGTACCTAAAAGGGGCTACAGGAAAGATGGGGAGGGACTTTTGACAACAGCAGGTGGTGACAGAACAGGGGGTAATGGCTTTAAACTGGAAGAGGGTAGGTTTAGATGAGAGATAAGGAAGAAATTCTTTACCATGAGGGTGGTGAGGCACTGACCCAGGTTGCCCAGAGAAGCTGTGGATGCCCCATCCCTGGAAGCGTTCAAGGCCAGGTTGGACGGGGCTGTGAGTGACCTGGTGTCCCTGCCCAGGGCAGAGGGTTGGAACTGGATGATCTTTAAGGTCCCTTCCAACCCAAACCATTCTGTGATTCTATAATGTATCTAGAGCCCTTCTTTGCCCAATTTGTTTAGATTGCTTGCTTCCAAGGTTCGTGCCCACCATCCATCACCACATAAGACAAACCAAGCACTGAAGCGTGCACGACACTCTTCTGTGGGGAAGCAAAGCCCATCTCAGCTCACCAGTGGCCTCTGCCCACCATATCAGCCACCTTGCTTCCCTTAATGGCTGGTAGCACCCACAGCACATCTGCCCAGACATACAACCAGCAGCACAGCACCCTCCCCTTTCATGCAGCCCTCGCCAGCCAGCTGGAGGTGGCAAAGAGGAAAGGTTTGGCCCTTTGGAAAAGCTCAGAGTCCAAGTGACAGCACAACCCAAACTCCACTTAAAAAAGAGACTTCTCGTTGTGAAGTGAACAGACAGCTCTGTGCAGAAAACACATTCCAGTCCCCTGCACTATTGATTTTCCTGTGAAAAGAGACAAGCTAATCCTTTCAACTTAGTTGCTTCAATCTGTGGTCTTGCAGTTGCTTCACTATAGTGCTAAAGGCTCACTCTCCTCCCCAGCCCTAGCAGCAGGGAGCCTTGCCTTCTGGCAGATATTTCTTTTACTCAAAATGCAATCTGTTACAAGGAAAGGAAGGAGGGAGAAAAAAAAAATAAATAAATCCAAAGAAAACACACACACCAGAAGCTGAACTCCAGCTCTTGGGTCACCAGTACAACAAGTTTATATTCCACTTTTCACAACACTGCACTCCTTCTGCCTTCCCTCCTGCTAGGTCAGGAAAAACCTCTTATTCACATGGCCAGTTATCATCTGAAGTTCCCTTTGCGTTAGGAAACATGAGGGGTGTGGGAATCTCTGCAACAGCTAGTTTATCTGTCACAGCCATATGACGAGTGAGCAATCGAAAGAATTTATTGACAGGCCCACAGAAGAAGGATGGACCAGCACGAAGGAGGCAGGATTTATGCCATATTAACAAGGCTGTGTGCCAATTTCAACCTTATTAGTTTCACAATAAAAAAAAGCTGAGAATTGCCTTCCCATCCCACACCCAGACACCATTTATTTTAAACTAACTTGGCTCCTGTCCTTCTTCAACCACTTCAGAGCAAAGCAGCAACTTAACTGACCTTACTTTTTGGAAGCTGGCTAAACGAGAGGCATGAGAAGACTCCAATCAGCCCCTGAGACTGGGCTTTTAGCCAAGGAAAGCAGTATTTCAGAGGCACCTGTAACAAACAGTTAGGGCTATTGATATTTATGCTTAATGCAGTACTAATTCCTCTTCTGACACAGCAATGGCTCAAAATTCAGGTGCCTGTACGTACAAAAATGGCATAATGTTCTAGACCCTCGAGAGGCTTTTCACTGTTTTGAAGGCTACCAGAACTCAATCCATCCACAGAGGTAGCTGCCACCTTTGTTGTACATTTGTTTCTACTTCCATATCAGTATCAAAATAAAACCCATCAGAGCATTTGTGGCAGGGAATAGAATGCAGTATCTCTGGCAAAAAGGTCTTACCATGAATAACTCCTTACAGGACATGCAGGGTGACGTGCTAATAGTGCCCCAGTCCTGCGGCATCCTTACTGTTAGCTGGGGTGACCTGGAACATAACAGCGCTATGGTTTAAGGAATTGATTTAAACAAAACGATGGCTTCACACCAGCAGGGTAAACTTCCATCAGCTTTCCTTCCTTTCCCCTGGCTCACCCTGGGATCCCAGGGCAAGCACCCCAAACCTTTTCGATTGATGTGCCGTGAAATCGGTCCTCCCTGCTCCAGACACCTGCCAGTGAAACAGCTACCTTGCCCACCACTGGTTCTCAAGGTCTCTAGACACTGAGACCTGTAAGAATAAATATCCAGGAGACAGCAGCTGTGACCCATTTATTAGCGGATGCTGCTGCAGGGCACAGCTGAGGAAGGCAGGGCAGAGGAAAAGCACTTGCTGCAAAGGGAACAAGCAGAGGAAATCCAGGTGTCCTTGGAAGGAGCACTCTGCTTGCAGCACTGCTCCAGCTCTGTCTCTCCAGCTCCCAGGTGGCAAGAGATAGCTTAGATCAAGCATGGATATTCAAGTACTGCCATGAGGGCCCTCCTTGTGTCACTGCTGGGAGGCAAAAAATGAAACAAAGAACCCACAAAGAAAGTCCACAGAGGCCAGAAGGAACCCTGAGCTGAAGACACGGACAGAGAGGCCACAAGAGTGTCAGGCACTGAACAAGCCAATAAAACTGCCCTAGTGCAGGCAAATGTATCTGGAAAGATCCTTTTTGACCCCAAAAATCACAGGTACCTTCACCCAGAGCACGGGGTGCGTGCACACACGCAGCACAGTCAGGAAGGAGAAACGCCGAGGAGGGAAGCAGAGCACGTAGCAGCGGCACAAAGCACGGCGCTCCAGCCCGTAGCCGAAGAGGGCCGGACAGGCAGCAGCGCGCCGAGGCAGACGGGATCTGCATCAACACTTATCAGTTCAGCCTTCGCATTTGCCGATTAAGTTCTGCTGGCACTGAGCAATTGTACGTGTCCTCAGACTACCTCCCTGCACAGCCTCCCGCGGCTGCAGCCCGGCCCCGCTCCGGTCGCTGGCTATTCTGATCAGAGCGTCGGGCTGGGGTGACATTGTCCCCTCCTGAAGAGGGACGGTAAGCGCCTGCAAGCCCGCTCATTTTATTCACTGCACAAGCACGTTTCCAACTGGGATAATCTCCATTAAACCATCTGCGCTCCCATCTTCGCTCGGCCCGCACCCGCTGGGCTGCCTGCGATACTGCAGCATCTGTGAACCGGCACAAGCGGATGCTGCGTCCCTTTCCCAATCAGCTAAAAAAACCAACGGAGACTCAGACAGAACAGATGCACCTGGTAGCTTTGACGCGCTTATCGAGCCAGGCTACCAGGAGTACCCGTGCCAGTGCCTCTTCTCAAAGGCGTACGGCTCCCTCTGAGTATTTAAGCCATTTCCTTTCCATCATGGGAACACACCATGCCCCAAATTGCCAGAAGAGGAGGGCTGAGAGGAGGTTTTAGCTACAACGGCTGCCCTGGTGCAGAAGACAAGCACAGTCTGCCAGGTCATGAACGCATTTTGGATCAGACACTCTGAATGGCTGCTGATCCCCAGGATTTAATCTCTTATTTATCTCGGTATCTGCTTTCTAGAAACAGGGACTATCATGTCACATTCCGACATCACCGGAACAGAAAGACAAGAAAGGATTATGATGAGAGATCTGAAACTTAAATCCGCTGCCCCTTCCCCGCAGCCTACACAGAAGATGTCCAGGTGACCTTACAGAGAGCATGATGGAGCGACTGCGCTGAAGTGTGAATTCAGCGCGGAGAGAACTCGACCCTGTCCTTAGCACTGCCATCGAGACAGCCAAGGGGCTCGGGAGTCACTTCAGCTGTCGGGGACATGACAGCACGGTGATGGATCTGAAGCGAAGATAGAAAGCCATCGATCTGCTTTAACTGTAATCAGTGCTTGCCTTCAACAAGGTCGCAGGGCCACCTAACGCGTGCCTTTCTTCCAGCCAACTTGCCCTGCGTGGTTTTGCCCTCACAGGCAGGGAAGAGCACGGCAAGGCTCGCCTTTTAAACCTCCCAGGACTCCTGTGGTCCCAAAGAGGAAACAAATATTAGCAGCAAGTGTCGGGACAGGAGCAAAAGTCTATTTCAGTATTTCCTGCGCTTGCCTTCACTTGTTTGTTTTGCAAGCCTTTATTTTCCAAGGTAATTTACAAACAAGAAGCAAGATAACCATTTGTTCAGACAAAGGTTAATAGGGGCCTAGTGGTCTCTGAAGGCTCTGCAGTCACACTTAGGTGTGAAATTCTGGAGTAGCAATAAAGATGCTGCACAGACAAGCAAGTCTCAAGAGAAGGATTTAATCTGTCTAAATATTCTCATTATGTACATAGTTTCAGCTTCTATTCACAGCTATCGGAGCAGAGACAGCTTCCAGAGGCCTTTTTGGACAATAAACCGTGAAATAAGATTTCTATGTCAGCCATTATTCCCCTCTCCACCTCCAGCTCAAAGAGTCAATGTTTGAAATGTTTTTTGTTGAAAAGACGCCACAGCCTTGGGAGAGAAAGAGTCAACAGGAGGAAGGCAGCACAGATCTTTGGCAGACTGGTGGTACTTGGCACAGAAGAGCTCCCATTGGCACCATTTTCCCAGAAAACCTCAAATAGATTATTTGTCCCAGTAGTCCAAAAACGGCTTTCTGTGGGGCCACATACAGAGTAAGAGATCTAGCACTACATCCAGAGACCTGCTTCACTGGAACAGGGAAGAGGTTCCAGTTACATCCACCCGTCTTGCTCCTAAAAGTCAGTGAAAACCTCAATACAGCACTAAGGCAAGGTGAGAAACTAGAGGCAGGCATCTAGGACAAAAGGGCTGATCCAAAAACTCAGCTGCTTTCTTTTGGGATTGCAGTGTCCATCTGTCCCCTTGCCACAGGGGAACTTAGCCTGCAAAAAGAGACCTTGTTTGTCCACTGAAACGTGGAGCCTGAATTATTCCAACAAACAAGAATTTAACAAAGAAAAGTCGAGCAAACAGAGCAAGTTCTCTAGAGGCTACGATCCCCGGGAACTGAGAGAAAGAGCATCTTGATGCATCTCACCCCTCCTCGCTTCCGCTTTTCCCCTTCAGACAGGCAAGTTTCAGCTATTCTTGCATGTCCAAGGCTCCACTTCTATACACAAGAAGCTTGGACAAAATTTGTAGGGATAGTTACAGTATTTTGCACTATTAAATTTTTTACATGAAGTCAAACGACTTCCTGCCTCACCCTCTCATCCCCAGGTCTGTCTCAGAAAGTTCAAGAGCTCTAACAACTGGTCGCTAGTTGTCCACATTGCAAACAGGACAACAGAGAAAAAAAAAAATATTAACCAGCACAGTCACTTCAGAGGCAGCCCAACCTTGAAGACTCTGTCAGTACTGTGGTCTGAATGTTTTATAAATGATTACATCTCTTATCTCTCGCTATGTAAGTCATCATCATTTTTGTTTTCTGGAGAATAAAACCACACAGGTCAAGCAGGGAGTGGGACCAGCAGAGCTGGAGGTAGAACAAGTCCCAGTTTACTCCCATACTCATCCAGTAAGAAGCATTAGAGACCCGAACAGAAAATCACAACTTGGAGGTCAGGCTGACACCCAGCAGCCTCCTGAACGCAGCAACTGCAGGTCGTGCCCACCGCTCCCAGCAACCCACCCCAGACTGGTATGTTCTCCCACAAACACTCCCTCCCTACTTCTGAAAGGGAGCAGAGAAGAGCACTGAAACCCTCATCTCAATTACTGAGCAGGCAAGGATTAACCACTACCAAAGACTTTGCAGATATTTGTTCTCCAAATCCACAAGAGAAGACAAGCAGAGGGAAAAGCTCCTCTGAGAGTTATGCACACAGACAGCAAGTCTAATGCTTACACAGTCTTAATTTTTTAATTTTTCAAGTCCTAACAACAATTATCTTCATGAATTATAGACATAATATCTGAGAGATGCAGGGAGTAATTAATGCATGTCTGCCTTTTCTGACTAGCTCCTTCTGCTGGCTCAGGGAGAGTTATTGAAATTCAGGAAGGAAATCTTCAGTCTTCTGGAAGTTTTAAAGAAACAGATCAAGACACAATTTAATAAAGCAGTAATATTTCTTTTAAATAATTAACTAGGCTTTGACAGTCACTAATATTTCTGAGGCCTAGCTCTTACTTTTACAATAACACTGGAACAAGTGCACTCAGGGATGAGATCCACTGCAGGTCCAAAATGTACTAACTGCAAAATTGCCTCAAATAGTCTTTACCTCTGGATTTCTCTGCACGCACACGGCCACCTTCACTCATTTTTCTTAATTTCTCACTGAGACCCTTAACAGAAGCCACGCTGTGCAGCACTTCCATACTTCCCCTCTTCTCATTTTGCCCTGCTGACATCTGTCTCCAGGTACGAGCACTCAGCTCTCCCCGAGCTCAAGAGAAGCAGCGTTTATCATCCTTTGGGAAAAACCTTGGTTGCACAGCAGAACCACAGCATGGTAATGGATGCAATAGACAATCCTAAACTAGACAGAAAGCTATTACTAAAGCAGGATATAGCACTGGATATTGTTTAAGTGAGCTGTTTCCATCATCTCTCAAAAAGCAGATTCTCCTGCAGCATAAACAATTTTATTCACATAAAGAACGCACTCAAGAGCTTAATATACTCCAGCGTATTGACAACGATTACTTCAAAGCAACAATTACTTAGCCAGCCACTGAAAAAACCCCACCCTTTGGCACGTACCCATCACCTGCTTAAGCAATATAAAACTACACAACAAGGACAGAACTCTACTTAAACTCAAAATCATAAGGATTATTTTGATGGACACCAAATTAAAACATAGTCACATCACCAAGAACACAGAGGGGGTATTTGGCCAATAAGGTCAGACTGAACCGAGAGCTTCACACCTCTCTTGTTCACTTGAGCCGCGTTATCTCTACAGGAAAAACTCCCTACTCACTAGAAGCGAAGTTTAAATGCAAATAATTGTCATCCCAGTTTCAGAAACTCACCAGATACAGCCTGTACGCATCAATCCGTCGAATCGGGCCCCAGCACTTGTCCGTGTCGTTATACTTTGTGCCATCTCCAACACTGCAAGAGTGGTTGCCAATGGCACTGCTGGGAAAGGAGGGAGAAACAAAAGGCAGTAATTAACTCCTAGCAGATGTCTTCCCCTCTCCTGCATTCAGGAGGAATAGTCAGAGACCTGAAGTGCCCATTCCTCCCCTCCCTCCTTATATTTTCTGGACTGTGTAACACAGCAAGTCACTAATTAGCACACATTTAAAGGCGAATTCTCAGGTTGCCTACAGTTACTTAAGTTTGGTCATTTGGTCATCAAACCAGCACGTTTAGGTCATACATGGATCACTATGGTTTTCCATTTCCAAGTCATGTGTCCAAATCCAGCCCAGCACAGATTTGAACCAACCAATCTCCTTCGTTATCTATTTGTTTGAGATAGGAACTGGTCTCAGTCCAGAGCTGAGCCCAGGTAATGTCACCACACACTGTTTACAGGCTTGGTAAGCATCACACCTCTCAGCTCTTACCCAAAGAGACAGAGAAGCTAAAATATTGCATCAAGCATCACAACTGAACTATTGAGCAACAAGTCCCCTGTCTGCAAGCGCTGAAGCTGAAGTACCTCACACCTGAGGACTCATCTGAAATCAGGTCAGCTACTTTTCAGGCAGGCAGCAGCACTGGGGTGGGGAATATAAAACAGCTTCACCTTCCCACCCACAAGCGATGAGCTGTCCCTGAGTCATTTCTCCACTCTGGTCTTCAGAAAGTAGAGCTGATCCCAGTCAGACTTATCACCCCATCAAAACCAAAAGCCTGCTCTCTTTTCTGTTAGCGCACAGCCCCATAGCAGTAAGGACACTTACCAGGTCACTTGCATGAGAGAGACCGGTACAGCTGCTGCGTAGATGGCCAGGTCCCCGTAGAGGTAGATAATTATGCAGAAATAGAAGAGGTTGACACCCACTGCAGGAAAAGAAAATATTGTACAGAGATAGCAGAGTACACAGGGATTCTTGAACTCTGCACTTCAAATACACAAAACTTTTTCAAGGTCTTAAAAACAGATCACCATTTGCCTCCATAGTTTATTTTTTTCTGCAGGAAACTCCACCCAAGGGTCCCAACAGCAGCTTCGGGAACTCAGCCACAGCACAGGAACTGACAGGACACGAAGTGCCTCAGAGCTCAACTCTGCCTCCTTCAACACCTGGCCCTAACACCAGGCCCTCTCCTTCAAGCCCATGCTCCAGTTGCTGGTCAAGACCAACAGGTCTCACAAGTCATCTGCCAGATGAAGCTGTCAACTTGGAACAGCCACAGGCAAACATCTAAGCTGATGCTCACAGATTGGTGTGAGCTAACACAGCTTGACGAACAGTGAGACGAAGAGAGAAGATGCTTTTAGTCCTCTGCCAATTCCAAACCCTCTGCTCGCAAACCTGCAGAACTTTCACATCAGGAATTTGGCCCCGCAGAGCTCAGGTTCCACAGGGCTGAAATGGAGCTGCTTTGGGAGATTCCTTACCATCAGCAACTCGAGCCAAGGTTCAAACCTGCAAAGCTTTAAAAGTGTTTCTGCAGCCCTCCTACCCTACCACCACAGTGTACACTGCTCCTGCCCCATACTGTTTTCTTGGGTTTGTTTTGGTTTGGTTTTTTTTTTGTTTCTTTTCTTTTCAAGCTTGCCTTGCCTTCACCTACGAGATTAAAAAAGCCTCACACAAGTTAATTGGGTGCACAGAACAGCCTCACTGGGATACGACACTGCTGTGGAGGGCTAAAATCTGCAGGGATAAAGAAATGCTTGATGAGACCCCGAGATTCTCTTCTTCCAAGCAAGTCAGTATAAATCTCACCAAAGAAAAACTGGAACATATTTTAGTTCACAGACAGCTGAGCTAGAAAAAAAAAGCCTCAGATTTGTTTCATTTAGGAAGGCGACACTGAAGGAAAACAGCTCAAGGAACCTGCCCATGCTTTCAGGTTGCTATGCCACCTGATGCTTAATCTTAATACAGCTTGAGCAAATCTGCTCACCTTTCCCAGCCTCGTATGTGACAACTGTCAAACAAGGACAGCATCACTGCAGGAATGCAGACTAATATTTTTACAGTGCTTGGATGCCCCAAAGTTTTACCATGTTTTCCCATTATACTGCCCCTGGATCCCTGGATGTCAGGAAACATTAATAGGCTTTCTCCTTCATTTAAAATAAATTATTCAATATGCTGAGCCTACTTAGCATAAAACACTCCTTAAAAAAGGGCTGTATTGGGAAAGTAGCAGGAAAGCTTCCCTGCTTCTGTAAAGCAGGGAAGTATGTCAGTACTCTAAAGTTGTTCTGGTTTGTCTAAGACAAAGGGAGCTTTTACAGAAATTGCAGATCATTTCATGCAGTTCCCCCCTTGTTTTCTTCATCTGTGAAAGGTTTAAGGTGGCTTCACAGCTAAGGAGTCTCTGCATTGCTCTGAAGATGGCAACAAACAACTTACCAGTTTTCTCCAATTTCCCATTCAAAAGAAATACCTGACATAGGACAGAATTTGCAAGACACACTAAGCACAGGACTACACAGACTCAGATATAGATTCTGTTTTGGGATCTGCTCCTGATCTCAGGCCTCAGCTGCCCCCCACACACAAAATAAGGCTAACGCGACCAGTTAAGCCACAGCAGCACCACCAGGTACCCACCAGCACACGCTCTATCCCTGTTCCAGTGACAGCTTCTCTGTCTGTGGGACGTCCAGGTGACACTCCTCTCCCAAACTCATCCTCTCAAATGCAGGAAGACTTTAGCATTAGTTCTTTTATAAACTGCTACTGACCCTCCCTGATCAATATTTCCATTACTGGACATAAAATGGGAAAAAAAGTCAATGACTTCCTGTGGGGAAACAGCATAATAGATGTGCCCAGAATCCATTATTGCAATAAATGACTGCTCAGTCCCAGAAGAAAGCACACAATATTAAATAAAATTTTTAAAAAACCCAAACAGTTCTTCAGAGCCAGCTCTTTTGAAAGAGCAAACAGGCCCTTCACAGACTAAACCTAAAGCAGCTCCCTTTAAGAAAGTAGACAGTCTGAAATTGAGATTTATCCCCAGCTTACCTCCCAGAACTGCAGATTCAACTCCTGTCAGATTGCTGAAAATAAGAATCAGTCAAGAGAAAGGACTGGAGAACTCACTAGAAATCAGAGGCTTTGAGGTGTATGGCAAAGCTTTTACCAACCTTCCCGCCGAAGGCTGCAAAGTCCTCAGGCACCTTGGGTTTGGATCCACACTTTGTATATTATGAGCAAAAACCCACCCAGACGTTTGCTAGTGGTGAAACTGCAGAGGCTGGTGCTTGAAGCCAGGAATTCCCAAGCATGGCTCAGTTTCTCAGCCCTAGGCAGTTATGCCTGGTCACTGAGGAACTGCCCTTATTGAAGGCCTTTCTGTGCAACCGTCAGAAGGAAGCATTTCAGCAGGGATCTGCAGAGGGAGGTACACGTCTCTTCTCTGCAACCGTTCAGCAGACCAGAGGGTGCCTCTGAACCAGGACTCAGCAGCAGTACAGGGATGGAGCCTCACTGCTGAGCACAGAGGAAGGGAAAGCAGCGAGTGAGTTACAGCTGCCCCAGACCTTTGCTGTGCGTACCTCTCATCTCGTCTGGAAGTCACAAGCTATGGTCTGCAACCGTTCCAGCTGCTTTCCTCCAGAGAGATTCATCCCTTTGCATTGGGCTGAGCAGGTCCTGGGGAGGATCCCTAACACAGCAATCAGATAACTCTGGCTAAAGCAACATTAAGAAGAGGGATTAAGATTTAGAGTACTAAGCAGTTTATATCACTTCACTAGGAAGCGTACCTCAGTGCCTGACCAGAGAGAGGACACGTATTTCCAGCACCCTCTACTGACTGAGCAGCAGCCAGCATCAAGGCAGAGAGGTCTAGGAGGCAACCACCCAGTGCCTGGCTGGCTTTGGGGTGCTGTTACCATCTCCTTCTGAAGCACACACAAAGCAGGAGCCTTCTGGAACTTGCTTATGGGAGCACTCTACCTCCGGTGATTCCCCAAGCCCTCCTGCAGCTCTACAGGCCTCTTCAGCAATACTGCTAAGATCTGTTACACTGTGCTTGCTCTCAAAGCATTTCCAAATACCACTCCCCAGAGGGTGATGGAGAGACAGGGAAGAGTCCACAGTATTTCTTTACATGCAAGAAAACTTGCATAAAGTCAGAGCAACCCAGTGCTGTAGGCAAGCATATTTATGGGTCTCCAATCCACATCCAAATCACCTGTCCTCTTCTCTGACTAGAAAAGTGGCAGCCTGATCCAAGGTGGATTATTTGTATAATCCTAAGCGATTTAAATCTACAAAGGCCCAGAAGAGGAATGCAGGGAAATTAAGAAGTTTTTTCAATTGGATTTTAAAATCAGCAATAATATAGTTCAAAGAATCTCCACTTCTTAAGCCTAGCCGTCCTTCAGAGGCAACAGTCTTACGCTGGCATAAAGCTGATGTAATGTAGTGGAAAAAACCAGCCCATCGCGTCTTTGTAAGGTGGCCAGTGAACAAGAGAAAATGTCACTTTCCATAAGAAATGGGGCCTGACAGCCTCAAAACTGCACAACCATGGTGTCTGATGATTTTCTGGCTCTGCACAGCATTTCAAATGTACTCTTTTACAAGTTTCAAAATGCCTACCATTGTAACTTGCATTTCTGTCGCAGACAGCTACGAACGTGGCTTTATTGCAGTACGGTTACAAGCTTGTTCCCTGGCATACAAAAGCCATTTAAAAGCAAAAAGATAAGACATCTGCCCATCATATGCAGACTGGGGACTCGTTCGGCAGTTCATGTCCCAGCAGCTCTCCTTGTGACTCCCCAGACACACACAATTCTCAGAAGCTCTCCCCAGAAGTCTCTCTCCTTCAGACTGGTACTTACAGGGTTTAGGGAAGCCCAAACATCTTATTCTCAAATGCTATAACCAAGATGGAACTGGCAAACACTACAGTTGGGCTCTACTGCTTTAGACAGAGAGATCACACAGGACAAATGCAGTTCAGAGTTAGGGTAAGGGCAGTCAGAAAAAGCACTGACCTACGCTTACCTGTCTCAAGAAATCAAGCCCATAAACACTCTTTGTAGAAACACTACACACAGAGATGACTACAGTCCACAGAGAGAAGGAATGGCACTTTTGCATGGAATCATCACAAACTCAGGATGCAAACCCACACTGAGAAGCACGTAAACTTAAGGAAAAGCCATACACACAACGTGCAGGAGGACCTGAAGGGAATTCTGGAAGTGTGAATCACTTACCTTTATTGAAGAACATGGAAGCCATCTGGCCCATTTCCACCCTCTCAGTGATTTCAAAGATATTGGATGAGCCACGTCTCTCTGCAAGTTGAAAATAAGAAGTGTTTAAACCAGTCCCTCCAATAAACCCAGAGTCTGAAGACACTCAGGAAGCTCTATCGACAGTTTGAAGGACAGTATATACGACTCCAGAGCTGCAGAGTGACTGGTCCAATTACTCTGCTGAAGTTAGTTTAAAAGTGTTTTCAAAGTAAGACGTTCTCATGTTAGTGACCTAGAAGGAAAAGATCTTTATCAGACTGCAGAAGGTGAACTGAATTCTCAACGAGTCTTATCTTGCAAGTGTTAAGGACTTTAGATGTGAGCACATGGAATTAAGGGTGAAACGGACAGAAGAGTCCTGCTCCACTTGCTGGAGCCCAGTGGGACACTGTCTTCAGAGAAGAGTGAAAGCATGAACTGAGTACTTACGAACTGACAGGATAGGGCGTGTCTCTGCTCGATCGTAGCCATCTTGGAGGAGAACATCACTGTCAGATACTCCAGAGGAAGAATCCTCATCATCATCATCCCCCTGGAAGAAAAGACCAGACCACTGTTGAGATGTTGGCTACCCACAGTACAGACTGCAGCACCACCAGTGTCATGATCTCACTCCCAGAAACTCCAAGGAAGATCCGAAACCAGGATAAGCAGGACATACAAGCAAAGGCACACCAGGGAGCCCTTGGTCTGAGTGTGGGATGCTGTGGAGAGCAGAAGAGGGCACTAGCAGGCTGAAGTGAGTGACAAGCTCTGCTGTCCTAACCTAGGTCATGCACACAGCAACAGTGTCCAACTCATGCAGTGATATGTGGCACAAGGAAGTTAGAAACTTCTGGCAGATCTGCAGGGCTGCAGAACCGGTAGAAAAAAGAATCCAGATATACACAGTGCAAACAATTATGCCTCGCACTGATCCAGAAAAGCCACCAAAGCCAGGATCCAAAAAGCCACAAGTAAGTTTTACAGCAAGGACATACTTCAGGACTGTCCGCTCCCTGGGATACAGCCTGAGTGAGAGCAAGGACATCCCAGCCTGTCCCAGTTAAATGACCTGAGATCAGCAAGGATTTGTAGACCTCAGCACACTCCAAATGGCACCAACATATTGGCTGCCACCTCTCCTCATTCACTGAGCAGCGCTTCTGGGCAAGGAGAGCACAATCAGTAGGAAATGTGAACAGCACAAGAGATTTTTCAAAGCAGAAGCAGAAAATCCTGTCTTTAATGAGCAACCCCACAGGGAACTAACAGCCATATTTTATATGGCAAAGTTAAGTACAGTAGAAATTTATTCCTTTAAAGTTACTAATGAGGCAGGGCAAAGATGCAGAGGAATCTCAGGCAAGTCCAACAGGAAAAAAGAACAGGAGAAAATAGAAAATTAAATCCTACACAAACCTTGCGTTTTTCCATTCTCTTCCATCGCAGCTGGGCATTTGCAGCAGCCATGGCTTCCACCACAAAGGTTGTAGTCATATAGCTAGAGAGAGAAATCCGATTTATATCAACAATAGTCAAGAACTGTCACTGAAGGGAGATGAAGAATGATTCCCATCTGTTCCTAGGAGCTCACAAGCAAACCAAAACAACCCTTTCACCAGCTCCCCCCACACACACACTGCGTTTTTGGTACAGTGTTTCATCTCAGTTGGCTGCTCCCTTCTGTTCTTGAGATTAAGGTGTTCCAGCAGACCACAAAATGCAGTAAAATATAACATGCCTTCAGATACAACACAACGCTTCAAATATCTGGAAGGCACCTTCCTAGTGTTTCTGTGAATTGAAGGAGACAAAAGGACTTCCCTCTTTGTTAGAAAGCAAGCTTCCTTCCTCTTTTTAGGGTCTAGGATGAACACAGCACTATTCTGAAGCTTTGCCCGTGGCAAAGGCGTTACGGTCCCTTAAAGAATCTTACAAACAGCATCAGGAGCAGAGCAGAGCAGATCACATGTGCATGCAAATACGCTGTGCTGGCAGCCAGGGGAAAAGCTGTCCAGGGAGACAGCGAGAGCCACCGATGGAAGGAATATCATTATCTCAGCTAAAACCAGTCCTATAATTTAAAAAAAAAAAAAAAAAACCAAACACATCAAATCAATCTTATTTAAGGCTTTAAAGTGGTTTCTCACTGCTTCAGGAACTGGACTCGCTTATCCAAGCTCAAAGGAGAGCTTAGTTTTGCAAGGATAAAAGAAAGCAGCCCTGTCCTGAGGCCCACGTAGCAATTTCCGCCTCGACTCTTCTCGCGCTGAAGGGTCCCCAGAAGGCAGGAGGAAGTCACAAGCACCAGAACAAAAGCAACGGGGTGACACAGCTCCCAGGGCACACAGTACTTTGAGCCGTGTCTTTTCAGTCTAATCCAGTGCAGTTTTGGTACACGGGTTTGGAGGTTTGTGCTCTCCTGCTGACCTTGAAGGGTTGCCTGCTGGTGCTGAGTTTCAGTGAATTTATGCTTTTAAACTAACATATCTAAAAGGAATTGCTTCCAAAGCTCCCACTTGCTGGTACTCCCACAGTTTACATTTTATCAAGCCTTTGCAGTATATAGCTTTGAGGTGGGGAATTCACAAGCATTACTACAGTCAGTACTGACCAGACAGCACCTCTATACGGCAGCACCCAACAGATCCAAAAAGCGCTGCCTCCAAATCAAAGGCACATTCAGGCTGACAGAGCTGGTTACTGACAAGAAAGGAACTTCTATATTCCATTCCTGCAAATGGCCGGAGAGGATTTTGGTTTATTTTATTTTAAAACCAAGTAAGAAGCAAGCAGGGATTCACAGCCCATCAGAAGACAGCAATTCTATTAATAACTACTGAGACATCACTGCTCTATCGACAGCCTCCAGCTCCACCTGCTGCTCCGGCGGGGAGACATTTGGGCAGAAGCTCATGGCGAGCCAGCGTCAAGATCATGAGACTAGCTCCAAGGTCTCGAGCGGCAAAGGTGTGGGGGGAACAAGATAGGCCCAGCTAGACAGTAATTTGTTTTCCTGACACTCTTGCAGCTGCCCAGAGCGCTGCCAGAAGCCAAGAGAAAGCTAACACAACAGATCTGCATCTCATTTGCAAGTCACAAAGCAGAGAAATGAACCCCTGTCACCTGGTTAGTGTTTGGGGAACCGATCTGGGAACCGATCCGTGACAGAGGCAAGCGTGGGATGTATCCGCAGGAAGGACTGCGTCAAAAAGGGAAGCTGGGAGAAAGGTCCCAGAAGACTCTGTACTAGAGAAAAAGTCTTTCCCATCAGTCAGATGGGATGTAGCAACATATTGCTGGCAGTCAGAAAACGCATCCCTCCAAACAAGGTGCACAGCCAACACAACCACAGAGAGCAATGCTCAAGCAGCAGAGGGACAGGATCACTCAGAAAAGCAGCAGAAGTGTTCGCGCCGTCTTTACAGCCCCACCCAAGCGAATCCCCCAACCCCCTACAGACACATACTCACACCCTACCTCATAAATCCCAGGAACATCAGGAGAACGAGGCTGACGAGCCAGCCTGCTGTGGCAAAGGCCTTCGGCATGGTTAGGGCTCCCGTCCCAACGATGAGGTTGAACATGTAAACCAGACCAACCTGCAATCACCCACATAATCCAGCGTGAGAGCTTGCGGCTGTGCCAGAGATCATCCAAGACACCTCACGTGCATACCGATTTAAACAGAGAGAGCAAGCCCAAGCTAGAAATAAATATAGGAAGGGATTGATAACTGAAGAGAACAAAGCACATTTCTGGAGAAACTGATATTCCTCTCCATTTTTCTAATTATTTTTAAGTTTTTTTTTTTTAATTTCTAACTTTTAAAGTTAGAAAGCACATGAGCTTTTTGTTTGTTTGCTTTCAAATCCATCACCTTCTACCAGAAGGCTCTACACTGTGGGTTGAGGTCTTTCCTTGTTTTCAGACCCAAACCTAAGCAGTTATGACTACGCACATAACCTACCTCTCATAATCTCTTCTTCTTCTTTATTCTTAGTCACGCAGGAAATATCCAAACAGAATTCTAATCCAAAGCCTGCTTGCCATTTTACCAGCAAGCAGCTGAGCACATTCTGAAGAAGGGATTTTATTTTCTCTGGCAATGAGCTTTTTTCTGCCCAGTGGCAAAAGATAACCGTGTACCTGGACAGGACCACCATCGACTATACATTTAACTGAAGTCAAGATTAAAGACTGCCCCAAAGTGCTTTTTCCTAAATAGGTCAGAGTGTCTCTAGAGGAAAGCCAGTAGAGAACTGTGTCTGAGTATACTTTTCTGGGCATGGAGCAATAGACACCAGGAGAACTATTTCCCAGAGACCCTGCGAGCACTCCTGCCCTACATTCACTGACATAAGCACAGCAAATTCATCTTTTCATGAGTCTCCCAGAACGATGAAAAATCAGCCAACCACTGCAGCTTGCAGGAAAGTTCCTTTCCTTCAGCTGGCAGAGCTGTCATTCCCCAAGCACAACTCAAGTGCCCAGGGCCACGACTCACTCTCCAGTGAAGGACTCTTGAAAAAAACCCTCAGGCGATTTTCCTTGACTTCGGTCAAGTAGACAGAGATGAGGATGGTGCCTGTGTCTGGCTAAACATCTTCAGGGAAAGAGGAGAGAGCTACACCTTTGAGATTAGACCCTAGGAAATTCATACAACACTCACATAACATGAGAGCAGGTGACACCTTTAGGGTCCAGACATCCCAGTTACTGTCTGCTTCTCCGTTTTCTCAGTCGTGACCTATTTCTGCAGCCTAATAACCGGTTCTTCTAAATTCACTCATTAACAGGGGGATGAGAATTTTAAAGCGTTTGAAAGGCAACGCACAGAATTCAGGACTGGTTCTATATTTAGTGAGTTCGCTTCAGAAAAAAAAAAAAGTCTTCCAAGCACTGTTTTTAAGAGTTGACGCTGTATGAATACCTGTGGCTACGAGAACCAGTATTTCCAGTAACAGAGGAAAGCAGTAATTAGCTCTGCAGTTTTACAGGATACCACATTACAAGGAAGAAACATTTTAATTACTGGTTGTAAGTGAAGTGGTTTCAAACAAATTACTACAACAGCTACAAATAAGTAAACTTTAAAAAATTCAGAGGAAAACATTATGCCAAGTGAAAAAAAGAGACACAAAGTGGGGTTGTTTCCACATCACAATCCCCACCGTTTACACTGGCTTCACGTGACAATTTGGGTTGACGGAAACGTTAAAAAAGCGTAAGGAAAGTGGGCAGAAGGATACAAGAGCTGGTATGGGGCGTGAAGCTCTTTTTAACACTTTTAGAACTATACCTTAAGCACACATCGTCCCTTCACAGCACATAAAGGGGTTTGTGAGGTAAAAAAATGCACCGCGTACAAGCATTTTAAAGTACTCTTTGACCTCCACCATTTCTTGAAACACTGAGGTTATGTCCATGGCGTAGCAGGAAATGAAAACACAACGCTGAGAGAAGAGGATTTTAAAAACACTTCTGAGCAAAGACAAACAGCGGTACTTACGTAGGGAGAGTAAAGCTCTCCTGTATCGGTAATGCCACCGGCCATGCTGGAGACGGTGGGGAGGCTCGGAGCAAAGCGGGGAGCGTGTTTTCAACTTCTGTTGCCTTTAACCTAGGGAAACAGCATAAAGTTGTGTTAGCTTTGTCAGAAAGAGGAGGAATTCACGAGTCAGCTGTTACACATCAGTCTTCTGACACCTGAACAACAGAGGATTTCAGCAGGACCTTGTACTTCAGACAGACATCTCCCCTCACCAGCACCACTTGGCTCAATACCCTACCAAGAAGTCCCCCTACCCGTTAAACCAGTTTAAGAGTAACCAAAAGGCCCTGCCCTCTCACAGCACACGAGGACAAAACTTCACCTTCCCCAAACAGCCAGAGGGGCTGTTTCAGACACTAAAACCTCAAGAGGAAGAATGCCTGCCTTGAGGATGATCTCATACCGCTGCTTCTCACACAACTACTGCTCTTAAGAGAGCACGCGCCTCCTGCGACTCGAAGCAGTAAAAAACCGGCCTACAGCCTCCTCGTAAACTCCAGTACGGAAATAAGCAGACAAATGAAAATACCAGACCTATGAAAAACATCCCAAGAAGTTTTGTGACACGTACCAAGGTTTCCAAAGCAGAAGTATTTTAAGAACTTCACATTGTCTTAAAAAAAAACCTACGGTGCCAGGGGAGAACCCAAGCTTTCTGAAAGGTTCCAGAGTCAATAAATAATTAGGCACAGTTGAATTCTTTAAGAGCTTTACTAAATTCCTCATATGTCTCCGTGTGCTCCTGCTGAACCATACCAACTCGGACAAATCGCCAGCACAAACTCCACAAGCCGAGAGCACTGCTGAGCACCCCGGACGGTTCTCAAGCTTCCGCACGGGCTAGAGGACAGGAACCCACCGGGCAGCTCCCCGCGCTCCCGGCCTCAGAAGAAGAGGCCAAACACCTTCCGTCCCAGCAGACCCCCGCTCCGGCCGCCGAAGGGGAGCCCAGCACGGCCAGGGACAGCAGCAAGAGCGCAGGGACAGCACGGGAGCGCGCTCCTGCAGGGCCCCGCGCCAGCCCGGGACGGGCCCTA
>JAAGAY010142536.1:13741-78931 GCA_011801015.1 Ardeotis arabs
CTCCCGCACTCTGCTGCCCGGGTGCAGCGTGTCCCGGTCCCGCATCGCCCCCCGGGGCGGCGCCAGGCTCCGCGCGGCCCGGTGCGGGGCGGGGGGCTCGGGAGGGCCTTGGCGGTTCCAGGTGACTCCCGAAGGAGCGGTCACCCCGCAGGAGGCGGCTGGGGTCTGGCGGGGCGGACTCTGGTCGGGGGTGCGGGTTTACCCCCGGTTCTGCCAGCCCCGCGCGTTTCGGGAGGCAGAGCGCAGCAGCCGAAAACGCTTCTTCCCCCGGGGGGACGTGGGGGCCGGCCGCTGCCTGGCTGCGGTGCCGGCTGGCCCCGCACCAAAGCTTCGGTCGGGGTGGGCTGGGATGCGGGCTTCACGCCTTCTTCCCCTGCTGTGACTCCGGCTGCGGTGGGCTCGCCTCGGGTGGGTGCCGGGCTGCGGCGGGGCGGGGGCGCTGGACGGCTCGGGGGGTGCGGGATGGGGACCAGCTTGCGCGTGCCAGCGCATCAGGTGCGGTCCCGGTCCGAGGAGAGGCAGGAGTGGACCCGGGCCGGGGGGCTGGGCAGGGGCAGGTGTCCCCTCCTGCTGCCGCTTGCCCGTCCCTTCGGGCGCAGCATGGGCCTTCGGGGGGCTCTCCTGTGCTGACGAGACCGAGCTGCTGCCAACCTCGGGTTTCAACACCCCGATGAGCGGCCACGCTCTGCCCGGGAGAGAGTCCTGGTCGTGGAGGACGCCGAGGTTCGAGCCGTCAGCAGAGCCCACCTTCAAAATGCCAGCAGCAGCGGGGCAGTGGGATTTACTGAGTGAGGGAGCGGGAACAGGCCCCTGCTTGGGCAGAATTAGAGTTACAAACTCTCCTGCTCACCTCGGCTGGGAAGGAAATGCTGCAGACGCTGGAGGAATGAGCAAGGAGTTGGAAATGAATCGGCGTAGAGGAGAGAGCGCGCTTGGGGGAAGGAGTCCTCTGCATTTCCGTGTGCTCCCCTTCATCTATTTGCCAGGTTGGAGAGCACGCGCCTTGTGCTGCCCTCACCGCAGGTCTGTGGGACTGGGCTGCTGTCAGTGTACCCGGAGTAAGAGCTGAAACGAGGAGTGCAAAAGGGCTCTGCTCAGCCCGGAGCGCTGGGGCTCAGGCCGGGATCCTCTGCGGTGGGGTTTCCCTTTGGGGAGGAGCAGGGCAGCGCTCAGGGCAGCACAGAGCGTGGGAAGGTACAGGAGTTACTGCGCGAAGCTCCTGTCAGCACAGCTCTGCAGCCACAGCAGCTCTGACTTCCCAGCTTTGCCAGTAACTGAGCATCCCCAGTGCTGCGGAGGGAGCTAGGATGTAGGATGTAGGATCTGCTGGCTGGCGCTGATGAACCCAGCGCTGCAGGCCCGGAGGCTGCCACTGTTGGTCTGCGCTTGGAGCACGGCAGCATCCTGCTGCCCAGCCTCCCCTGGGACCCCCAGCCGCCTTCAGCACTCCCAGCTTGTTCCCAGGATGGGCAGCAGCAGCAGTCTTGGGGGTCCTGGCCCAGATGTAGCAGCCTGTGCGTGTCCAAGCGTTTCCTTGCCGGCCCGGGGTGCAGGATCCGGCGCTCGGCTGGTTTTCCAGCTGTGGGGCGTTAGGGCGATGCCCTCTGCCACACCGGCCCTGCTGCTTTTGCCCTCTTTTTGGCTGCTGGAGGCTGAGCCGTGCCAGAGCCTGTGCCGGGCCTTCGCGGGGGGCCGCAGGGTATTTCCTTGCTGGTCAGGGTCTTTCAAGGAGGCGTCAACTTCTTGGGAGCCTCAGCAGCCCCTCGGTGCTGCTGTCATCGCTGTTGCGCAGCCCTCGGAGCTGTGCTTCGGGGCTGGGTGTGCACCCTGTTCCCCACCCTGCACAGTGGGGCGTTTGCCGAGATGGTCTGACTTTTTGCTTCAGGGATGTGTTAAATCAGCATCGCCCCCTCCAACGGGCAGCATAACGTCTCCAGCGCCGTGGGAAGATCTCAGTGCCTGCTGGGCTCTGGCCAGGTTTCCTCCCCGCTCTGCGGCCAGGGCATGGGGCTGCCCTGCACTGCAGACCCCCGGCTCGCGCTCCGTTGCGCCAAAGCCTGCACCTCTTCCTGCACCAAGCAAAGGTGCCCGAGTTCCAAGAGGTGCTGAAAGAGCAGGAGGATGAAAACAGCTTTCAGAGCTGGCAGAGCTGTGGGGCCAGATGTGCACAAAGGCTGACGGTGTTGGAGCTCAGCGAAGAGGGCTTGGCACAGAAACCAGCCATGTGCCCGCCCTCCCCCACCTCACTCTGGGTCTTTTTTGGGTGGGAATCTGCTAACTGTAGTTATCCAGCTCACGCAGACCTTTGCAAACAACGCTGCCGACCGGCAGGACTTGGCGTGTAATTTGGCGTGACAGAGCCCCTTGTCAGCGCGGTGCGGCGGCGGGCTGCGTTCTGGCTGAGCTGCAACGGAGCCTCCTGGCAGGAGGGTCGCAGCTCTGCTGTGGCTCCAGCAGAGAGGAGCAGGTCTCTGGCTCCCATCACCGGGAGCGTGGCTGGAGTCTGGGCGCGGTGCGGCTCCCACCGTGCCTGTGCACCGAGGGAGCCCTGGGGAGCTCCGGTGCGGGAGGTGGCTCGTGCCCGTGGGGAAGGACATGGGCCCGTGGAGAGGAACGGTCAGCTCTGCCGTGGTGCCTACGAGCAAGATTTATAGATTTATCTTCAGAGAGGCTCGGGCACTTTGCAGTTACTTCGGGTGCCAGCTCAGACCCAGAAGGCAGAAAGCGGCTAACAAAAATGTTAATGGAAAACTCCACAAAATTCCAAACAGAACACAACAGGAGTGAGAAAACTGATATTTTCAATCAAAATTAAGTGCTTTGATGTGCCAGAACACCGCTCTTCATTTCAAAATGACATTCCAGGCTGAAAAATTTCGAGTCAGACCAAACATTTGTAGTTGGAGTCTCAGGATGATGGAGGCTGATAACTGTCAAAACAGCAATTCCCGTGAAGCGGTGTTTTCTACTGGGAGTGTGGGCTGAGTGGGGGCCCTGAGTGCCTGTGCCGGGGAGGAGCGTTGCTCCGACGGCCGCTGCTGGGATGGCGCCGCGTGGCCTCGCGCTCCTCCGAACCCGCGTGCTCTCCTCGGCCACCAGCTCAGCTCCTGCCGCCGGCGTGGCGGCTTCCTTGTTGAGTGTGGCGCGGACGGTGCGGGCTGCATTATTGATAACTCTGATTTATTTATGCTTCCTTGGCGGTAGCAAACAGCTCAGCCTTTCTCGGCTAAATATAGTTTGCAGTGGGAGCGCGTCCCTGTCCGGCATGGGCGGCTGGAGCCGAGGAGCAGCTCCGAGAGGGCCCTTTGCTTTTTCAACCCGTCACCCGGCAGGCAGGGGCGCGGCCAGGACGGAGAGCGGGACACCCGCGTATCCGTGCCCTCCCTGGCCATGCTTCCCCCTGCCCCTGGCCGAGCTGCCTGTCTCGCAGCGTTACCGAGCAGTATTTTCTCACCTCTAAATTCTTTGCTAGCATAAAATATGTGGTTTTGTCAAGATATCTTTCTTTTTCTCTGGGCAAATGTCAACACTTTTGGTGACATTTTCTGGTTTATTTTTCCAGCTGGGAGAATCAGAATGGAAAACATCACTTTAAATCAGCATTTTGGAATGAAACATTTTAAATTTTGAAATGTCAGTTTAAAACAGAACAATTCATTCTGAAATGCTTCAAAACAAGAAATGCCCTTTTACCACCTCACATCACTTGGTTTTGATTAAAAATGTCAGCGTTCTCTGTTCTGGCGCTTCATTATGCGAGTCTGTTTCGCTGTCTCAGCCCACTCCAGAGCAGATAGAAATTTAGAAGGTGGTTGAAAATTAAAGATTTCTTCTCGCGGCAGCTGGCGTCTGTCCGGTGCCCGGCCGGCATCCGCTGGGTGCGGGCAGCAGGGGCCGGCACAGCGAAGCTCTGCAGCCTTGGCATCGCTGCCGCTTCACTTCGTGGCCGCTCGTTAACAAGGTGTGATCTGGCCCTTGGGTTTTTTGGGGAGCACTGTTATTTGCCATGGAGCGGATCAGATCTCGGCAGGCAGTATCTGGGGCCGGGAGGTTGTCACCTCACCTGGCAGCGGCCGAGCGGGACGCTGCTGTCACAGCCGTTGCCACTGGCACTGCTGCCTGCGGACCGTGAGCTGTGCCCGCCTGCGGGGCTGCGGCTGATAAAGAGCACAGAGAGTGCATTCAAAGCAGTCGGCAGCAAAACACCCAGTCTTTGGGGGTTTCATTTCTCTTAGGGGCTCCAAGTGATGTAAAACTCGGCTCCTTCCCGGCACGTCCCGCGTGGCGTGGGAGGCGGTGCGGGCGTGGTGCCGGTGGGCAGCGGTGGTGGCGCGTGGCCCTGGTGTGCCCGGCGGTGCCAGGAGAGGTCACTGGGGTGTTGGGGGCCGGGGATGTGGTTTTGTGTCTGTGTGGGTTTACGAATGTTGCAGACGCCCCGTGAGGAGTGGCATCCCCAGACGAGGCATCACAGTGGCACAGCGGGCGCGGGTCCTGGCGCTGCCACGGGCTGCACGTGTCCGCCCAGGCATTGCCACCAGCTGCCCTGTTCCTCAGCGCCCCGCTCAGCGCCAGCCCCGCCGAGGGGGAGTGATGGGCCCTGGGACAGCTCTGGTACAGTCTGCCCATCCGTCCGTCCATCTGTGGGTGGGTGGTTTGCGAAGTGCCCAGCCCATGAGAGCCAAACCTTGGGTGTCGCTGCAAGGGACCTTGGTGACGCCAGGGTGACGAGAGGCTGTCACCGCGTACGGAGAAGGCGATACCTGGGAATGACTCACTGCGGGTTCCTGCCCACGCGCTCTGGGTCTGCGCTGAGCGTGCGTGATCTGCGTTGATAACGTGCTACCGTGGGCCTGGTTTGATGCTCCCAGCAGGAAAAATCGGGAGCAGCTCCTCCGAAGCCAATGGAGCCCCACTGCTGTGCAAGGGGGTGAGCAGGGTGAGGGGCTGGGCTCCCACAGAGGTGCGGGGCTGTGTGCAGGTCCATGCTGGTGTGGAGGCGGCCAAGCCCGGGGGTGTCCCAGCCACTCCAGGGGGACACGGTAGTTCATGCTGCGCGGGAGCCTACAGTAGGCATCGCTGCCCGTTTCTCCTTCTCCCTTCAGGTGTGCTGATGTCTGCCCCTCACGCAGACCTGGCCCACCCGAGGCTGGCAGACGCGCAGGCGTTGGCGTGAATCCCCAGTAAGAGGTAACTGCCGCGCGTCCCTGCTGCTGCTGCCCTGGTTTCTTTCCCTCCCGCTGCCATGGCCCATGCTGCTGAAGAGGTCCGAGCCCATCCGAGGGTGATGGGTGAATCCCGGGTGTGTGCCCTGCCTCCCAGGGATGCGTCCCCGCAGCCAGGCCACCCTGGTCCCCACGGCCACACGCGTTCAGGGGCTGCACCTCCCAGCCCTCCTCAGCCCCTCTTCCTCCACACATCTCTTCTTGTTTTTCGTAGAATGAGTGAGAGAGACATACAAAGCCTGAGCAGATGGGTTTTCGTGCTCACTCTCTGCCTTACCACGCTGTGGGGAAGACTGACGCTGGCCTCCACCCATCACAGAAGCCATTCAGGTAGGAGAAACGACGTCCCCACTGTGTGCGTCACGCTCCTGTGCAATCGCCCTGGCCCCCGTAACACTGGTGGTACCTTGGGGTCTCCGTGGGGGGGGGTTACGCGGTGCCGAGGTGTTTGGTGAGGGTAAGTCCCTCGTTCCTGGGTGGGAGGATGAGTGCAGGTGCTCTTGGCTGTGGCAGATGCTGGCTGCGGGAGCGCTGAGGGTGAGCGTGCAAAGGCGTGGGGCAGAATCCAGCAAGCGGACGCCGAGAGGCACCAATGTTTTCTCTCTGGTGCCGCTGTGACGGCTGTGGGATTTGCACTTTGAGTGTCCGTGCGTGCGGGAAACTCCCTGGGCTGCTCCTCAGAGACAGGCAGGGACCTGGAGCCACATAGCAGTGAGGCTGTTCCTTGGAGTTACAACCTGTAATGCTTGATATGGGGCACTGAAACGCTGCTGCTTGGTGAGCATAGCTGTCTGAGAAAAGCTGGTTTCTGCATGTCTGTAGCAAAATCTGAGACACATCTGTGTATTTAGGTTATTACCAAGGTAATTCTTGATCTGTGAGCAGCGAGATGTAGCTGTTTCCATCTTATGATGAGTGTCACGAACCACACTTACTATGCGATGGACACCTCGCTTCAGGCTTTCATTAGAAACACAAATTTTCAGCCCTCTGGTTGTAAAGATCATCTTGAGATGTGGAACAAGCATAAACTGATGTAGAACTGAACATCTTGCTGGAAAGTGCAGCCTTGCCTCTGGGGTGGTAATTTGTTATTCCCAGCGGTGACTGCGAGATCCCCCGCCGCGCGCGTATGTTGGAATGCCGTTCTGTGCCATCGATGAGGTTTTTGGAGGGGTTGTGTGAACCCACGGTTGAAGTTCGTGTCTTGAGAAGAGGAGCAGCTGAGAGGTCGTGCCTGTCCTGCCCGGTGCAGGAGCCTGCGGGCCGTGCCGGAGCGGGACGCCGTGTGCGGGGCTGGGGGCTCCCTGCTCGGTGCGCGGTGGGCAGACGGCGTGGGCGGCGGAGCCGGTGTTGCTGGCAGAGCCGTGCGGCAGCGTGGCAGGGGCGAGTGCTGGGAGCACGGAGTGATCCTGGGGCACGTGCTGCCTGCCTCCTGTGCCTGCATCAGGAGAAGAAGGTATGCGAAGGTTAATTTGAAATTGTTCGTGCTCTCGCCTGACCCCACACCTAACCCTGTCCTATTTCTGGGTTTTTTGCCTGACAGTTAAAGCACTTCTAATCCTGTAATCCCCATCCTCGCTGCTTAAAACCAAACCGCATCTTCCAGAGCGACTCCCTCAACCAACCCGCCCTTCCCCCTTTCTAACCTGTACCGGTGCCTGGGAAGACAGAGCTCTCCGTGGGTGCAGGATGACGTTCTGGCCCCAGCTCGGGATGGCCGGGGTCCGGGCTGGCCCTGTCTGTGGCGGGCCGGCGTGGTTGGCAGGGAGGGCGGCATGGGGAAGTCAGGGCTGGCGTTAAGCACGCTGAGCTCACTCAGGTTTAACATGCAGAGCGCTTCCAGCTCTTCTCGACATAGCCCAGGCATTTGGGTTTCTGCCCACAAGTGCGAAGCGATGGGATTTGCACGAGCTGTTCGTGGATGTGCGCGCGCCTGCCCAAGCGACGAGGGGGACAGAGCACAACGTGGAGTCTTGAGATGACAAGAGAGTAAAAAATCCCAACTGACATGCGGTGATAATGAGCAATAAAAACAAGCCTGCTTCTCTCCAAAACCCTCTTAAATAATACATGCACCTAAGGCAGCAGTGATTTTAAGGCTTTAATTATTCAGTGAATATTAGTAGAGGAGCCATTGTGGGGCACGCAGTACGGATCACTTGTGCCACCGGCTGCCCAGGTCTGCCCATGAGCCCCTTGCTCCCCGTGCCCCAGGGCTGAGCCCAGCCAGCCCGCGGCCCTGCACCCCACCAGGGCCTGGACCCTCTGTCCTCTCCCAGGTTCCTGTCCCGGCTGTGCTGCCCAGCCCTCCTCCGGACGCCCGGGTCCATTCACCGGCACTGCGGTGCCTCAGCTTTGGGCATTGCCTGGCAGGTACACACGTCCCGCTTCTCCTCGTTTCCCAGCTCCCCGCCAGCAAGCGGAGTGATGTTCTGCACCAAACGTGTGGAGCCATGCCCACGCCTCCCGGAGACACACACAGTGTGTCATTTCAGGTTATGCCATAAAAAACCCTGTTCTGCCGCTCGCTTAAAGGTCAGCCAGAGTAGGACAACGTTTTTACTTTTTTTTTGCATGCAGGATTCAAAAGCCTTGTGCTCTTACGATGCTTTTGTGGTTCCATGAGATAAGGTTGATTTTTTTTTTTGAGGGTTCCAGTGGAGAAATACCAGTTAAATGGGAGGGAGAAGCGTGCCAGAAGCTCTGGAACTCATCCCAGGCTGTCTGAGGGTTTCCTGCTCGGGGTGTTAAACGCACCATCCGTCTGGTTTGCGTTTGCAGTCCGACCGGGCTGGAAGTTCCCTGCTGCTCAGCAAGAGGAGGAGCAGCTGCAGGGGGCTCTGGAGGAGCCGTTGCTCTCGCTGCGCGCGGGGTCTCTGCTCACTCTTCCCCTGGGCACCGCTCGCCACCGGCATCCCCCGGCACGGGGCTGCTCATCTCCTCCGCAGCAAGGAAATGGCAAAGGCTCTTGCTGACATCCTGGGAATCACTGTGTCTGATGCAGAGGGCTTGGTTTGCCGTGGGTTCGAGAGCAGCTCTCATGCACATTGGGTTTTGCCTTTCCCACCGGGTGGGCTGGAGGTGGGCCACATCCGCCGGGACGGCTGGGGTCCCTCGGCGTGGCTGGCAGGGATGCGGCGGGTGCCCGCGGGCTCCGAGGCTGCTGGTCCAGCACTGTGCTGCCGAGCTCAGCCAGCTGCAGGAAGGTGAAGGAGAGGCAAAAATTTTCTTTATCTCCATGCTGCACCTTTTTGAGCAAATTCAAAGGGTTTGGCGTGTTAGCGAACTCTTGTTGCATGGCTGTAATGAGCGATTTCTCAGTTCTGCCTGGCTCTCCCTCTGCTGAACCTTTCAAAATCAGCGGAAAATGAGAAGCCGGAGAGCGGGAGTGAGAGGGAGCAGAGGGGTCGTCTGGCCCTTCCTCCTGGGAAGAGCTCTGCTAATGAAACTTCGCGAGGATGCTTCTATAAAAACAGAGAGGTGTGAGCGCTGAAGTCAGAAGGGTGTGAAATCCCCTGTTTTGGGGTGGGGGGGCTGCGCTGAGGTGCGTGGGGTGGGTGAGTGGCTCCTCGTGGTCCTGGAGCAGAGCGTGGTGGGAATGTGGGGTCACAGGCAGCTGAAGCCAAGGGCCTCTGCTTATTCCTCAGATTATTTGAAAAATCCCATTAACTGCAAAAACAGGGCAAAACAGTCACGTTTTTCTATAATGAGTTGCTTTCCTTCTCCCTTTCACCAAAGTCTACCATTCCTGCATACAAAAAGAATGGAAATTATCATTAAAGCTGACTTAAGATGGCATTTAGAATTTATGGATACAATTTATGGCCAGAGATGCTATTACAAAATATGTCCAGGATAGGTAATTGTGTAATTATTACAGGCAGAAATGGAAGTGATGGTTCATTAAAAGAAAATGACCATGAAATAACAATAAATAAAGCCAAATTAAAGCTGTGGTGATTGCACGGCCCGTCCTGCCCGTGTGCTGGCGGGCGCAGGGCACAGGGGTGCGTGGCTCCCGGCCGCGGCTCCCGGATGGAGCAGGCTGCGAGGGACGGGCAGCGTTGGCACTGGCTGCGTTGGCGTTGGGACGTGGCCTTTCTGTGCCGCCGCAGGTGCCTCTGCCCTGGCCCCAGGCTGGCGGCGTCGCTGGGGAGCGGGTCCTGGGGCGGCTCTGGCGTCCTGTGCTTTGGTCTGCCGGCCGCACTGGGAGCCGGAGAGCAGCCAGGGCTGCTGTGGCTGGAAGCTGGCATGGCTGTGCCTGGCTGGCACACGCTGGGAGGTCGCGCTCGGAGCAGCGTTTCCCAGCAGGGATGTGAAAACGCGGCTGCAAGGCAGAGGGATTTCCCCCGGCGCCTGGGGAGAGATCCCATTTCCCTGAGCTTGCACTTGAGATGCTGGAGTGGCTGCTTTCCAAAAGCTGCTGGAAGGCGGGCAGTGAGCGCCCAGGGACCCACGGCGGCGCTTGCCGTGACGCAGGCCAGGTGTCAGCCGCCCCTGGTCCCCTTCACGTGGTGGTTCCCCTGGAGCTGGGCAGGGGACACCGGCACGAACCTGCGGCACGAACTCCCTGGGCTGGCCACCTCGCTTTGCAGGGCTGGGGGTGGATGGGGCTGCGGGACCCTCCCGGCGGCTGGAGCTGAGCCTGGCTGGGACGGCACCCAGTCGCTCCTCCGGTGCTCGTTGGACTGGGCCCGCGGGGATCGCCCGCTGTCGGGTCGCGGCGGTGGAGTCTGTCCAGCCCCGTTTGGCTGATGTGTGTCCTGCTTGTGTGGGCCATTACCCAGCAGAAGTCATTGATCTGCGATGCTAACTGGCTTCTAAACCCGGGTCCCGGAGGTCATAAACCAACACATCAGTTTTCTTTTGTCCTTAATATTTCAGTGGTGCTGGGAGGGGGAGCGGGGCAGCGAGCAGGGGGTGGCCTGGGGGTCTTTGGGGCACAGCCCCGCTGACAGAGGCTGTTCTCCTCCCGCAGTGCACATAGAACCTGGCACGTGCGAGGTCATTGCCGCTCACAGGTGCTGCAATAAGAACAAGATTGAGGAGCGCTCCCAGACTGTGAAATGCTCCTGCTTCCCGGGGCAGGTGGCAGGGACAACGCGGGCGGCTCCCTCCTGCGTGGATGGTGAGTACCGCCTGGCCGCGAGCTGGGTATCCACGCAGCCCCGGTCTTCCCCATCGCTTGGGCAGGTGTGGGGTTTCTGTGCCCCGGGGTTAACGGCGGGGATCTGCCCAGGGACTGCTGCGGAGGGGGAGAGGCAGCGCTTTGGGGATGCTCTACGATGGCACGGCCATGCTACCCCTGCATCCCCAGGCTGTGCCATGGGTGGATCATGGTGCTCCAGCGGCTCAAACCCCTCCAGTTGGGGCGAGGCACCGCAGCGTCAACCCCTGCACGCCTGCTCTCCATGCTGCTGCAGCCGAAGGCAGGGACGTGGCTGCTGCCATGCAGCACCGTCACCTGCGAGGAGCGCTAAGCGAAGCCCAGGCCATGTATATTTTATCACATGGCATCACATGGCGTCACCCGAGGGCCGGCGGGAGCAGCTGCAGGCTCTGCCAGCGTGGTACCGATTCGATGTTGGCTGGAATCCTGTGCGGAACACCAAGAAGTGCCAGGGTGAATTGTCGGGAAGGCTTCTGTTGTCCCGGACAGCTCGCATATGTTGTCCTTCCCAAATAGAGGGGAGCCCGCGCTGGTGACCCATGCTGGAGGCATGAGTCACAGGAGCCTGGCAGCTGAGTGGCAGCAGACGGTCCCTTTGCCCCGACGTAGGACGGGCTGGCGCTGGGCTTTATACCGGGGTGGTGGGAGAAGGCAGGGCACTGCGGAGGCGCGTGGAGCCATTGGGTCGAGGGGGACCAGGCAGGCGACGCGCGGCTCCTTGGCAGGGTCACTGCCAGCGCGCGCTGTGCCGCAGCGAGGGGCTGCACCTCCTGCCCCTCGGGCCCGCAGGCAGGGCCGGCACCCCCCGCACCGCCACCCGGCCGCTGACGCCCCGCTCTCCCCAGCCTCCATCGTGCTGCAGAAGTGGTGGTGCCAGATGGAGCCCTGCCTGGACGGGGAGGAGTGCAAGGTGCTGCCCGACCTCTCGGGCTGGAGCTGCAGTAGCGGCAACAAAGTGAAGACGACCAAGGTACGTCCCTGGCAGGGCGCGGGCATGTGGCCACACTTTCCCTGGCCTGGGGTGAGCAGAACCCAGGGAAGCATCCCCCAAAAGTTTGCAGGGGAAGGGGAGAGCCTGGGCTTCTCCAGGGCACACGCCATTTGTTAGGGATGCACAGAAGCAGAGCAGAGAGTCCATGCTGTGCCGGTGTCACCGGTGCCAGAGGGGCTGGCGGGGGTGGCACAAATCCCGAGTGGGTGCCAGGGCTTTGCTGATCGATGACCCCCCTGGGGAGGCTGGGTGAGGAGGGCACTGGGGGGCTCAGCCCGCCAGCAGACGTGCTGGTGACATTTCAGTATGAGCCCAGGGCTGCTGGGCCATCCCAGCTCCCCCCAGCATCTCCCCGCTGCTGCGGGGCGGCGGGTTGCTCGTCCCAGCCCCGCGGCGCAGCCCCAAATCCGTCACTGCTGCCCCGTCTGAGGCAGTCGTCTGTGACAGGCTGCTACATGATTATTATTTTATGGCTTGCTGAATGCCCCAAAGAACAAGGTATAATTAAAATTTTATCAAACTCATTAGTAATTACATGTATGCCATGGTTAATCAGTTGCATAATTTTGTGATCATTGTTCATATTGTTGAGTGGAATTATTCCTTATGCTTAGATTTTCTCACCCCATATCCCCTGCCATAAAATTACCGTATTAAGCGATGCTGGGATTTTTTCATTACTGCTATTATCCTTGTGCACAGAGAGCACTTTCACGCTCAAGTGTTTTTACGGATGTCCAGGAAGGCTCCTGTGGCCCTGGGCACCCGTCGCTGGCCGGTCACTGCAGCACCACGTTTAGCTCAGTGTTCTTCCCATTTTTATATTCTTTCTTTGTTTCCCCTGGCCGCTGGCTCAGCCCAAAGCCTCTGCTCTGGCGTTGCTGTGCAGGGCCACCGCTGGGGACCCCAGGGCTTCTGCCCTCCTCCCGCGGCCCGGACCACCCTGGCCGTGCCCCTCGCGCACCTTTTGGGCCCCCTGCCCTCCGCCAGGGAAGCAGCATTTTGGAAACACAGACCCATCTGTTGAAAAGGGCTTTTGGTGGCCCTGGGTGCCCGCTGGGGCACCCCGCAGGTGCCTGGGTGCCGAGGGGGCTGGGCTTGCCCCTCCCAGACGGACCCCAGAGAAGCTGCAGCCAGAGCGTGGGGTTCACGCACAACCCATGAGCTGTGATTTGGAACGACCGCCCCGTTCAGTGGATGCAAAGAGCAAACCATGTGCATCTCCCGAGGCTGTGCACTGACAATTCACACGTGCACTGGGCAGCTCGCCCGCTCAGATGGACCGTTCCCGTCAGCAGGCGCCTGCCCCGCTCTTCTCTGCCCACAGGTCACACGATAGCGTCCGTGCCGCTTGGCGCCAGCCTCAACGCGGGTTGATGCCCGGCCGATGGAGGTGGGATGCTCCAGGGCCACCGTCCTGTGCCAGCTGCCAGGACCATGCCAGGTACCAGATTGGAGCATCCGCTGAGCCCCAGCTTCCCCAGAGCCTGCAGGTATGGGACTCCAGGACAGCTGCAAGACTCCTGTCGCTCCACAGTCCCCTCCTGCCACGTGGACATGCTCACCAACCAAGAAATGGGCTCATTTTCCTGTCCTCTTAAATGAAATACTCCACCTGTGTGAGAGCTGTTGACAGTACAGAGACAGCGGTCACCAGAATGGGCTTTATTCTGAAATAGCTGGAATTATGGCTGTGAGTTGCCTTTCCCCAGCTCCCAGGATGCTGAATCAGGGCTGCCATCAGGAATTGGGCAGCCAATGGTTGTGTGAAACCCTCCCCCGTTTGATTCCGGGGGAAGGGTGAGCTCCGGCCGGACCTCGTGTCAGCCGGGGGGCTGCTCCGACCCCAGCGCATTGTCCATTCCCTGCCCAGTGACCCAGCTGCTGTGCCCACGTGTGGTGGATGCGTGGGGACCCTGCCAGCCCCCGGCGGTGCTGAAACGTCCCCGTGGAGCACGCTGCTGGTTCCCCCTTCCTCGGTAACGGCATTAACCGGGCTGCGAGTTTAATGTCTGTTCTCTGCTGTGCAAATCCAGGCACCAAGTCACTGCTTGTGTTTGCAATCAAATTTCAGAATAAAGTGCGGGGGAGGCCTCGGGTCTGGCGAGCCTGACACTGCAGCTGTCCAGCCAGAGACCCGGACGGAGCCAGGCTTCATCGCATTAATTAAAAATAACGAAAAGCGTACCATCTCCTGGCCCTGAGCTCATCACCTTGTCTGGGATGCACTCTTTCCCCTGGTTTGGCAGCTCGAGGGGGAGAGGAGGGGAGCCCTGTGCTCCCGACGTCGGCGGGGCTGGGGACCCCGGGGCTGCTGCGCTGGCGAGGCCGGTGGCACGTGGGGAGCGGGGCCAATGCCTGCGCGGGGACCCCAGCCCCGCAGCCTGCGCGGGGACGCGTTGGCTCAGGAGGGGCTGGGGGCGGCGTGGGGGCCTCCGAGCTCCGGCTGCTCCCCCTAGGACTGGTCATTTGGACGTTTTTGTAACGGGGTATGTGATACCCGCTCCAGATGTGGTGTAAATACCGGACTGTGAAATAATAAATTCATTTTAGTCTCTGCAAAGGATCTTTTCATTCAGCAGCGAAGGAGGCTTCGGGAGCGCTTCTCATGCCAACCGGAGCAGAGGCGGAGGGGCCGCGGGCTCTGCCCTGGCCCTCCCGATCCCAACCCGCTGCTGCAGCGGCGGCTGCTCTCGTTACTCGTGCGACTGCCTAATCCTCTGGCTCAATAAAATCTTTTGGCTGTGACTTACGCTCTCTAATTACACATCGCATTAAAAAGGCATACTCCTTCATTTCGCCAAGCCGCAGAGGAGCCGTTCTGGTGGGGCTCAGTGGGCTGATTTTCAGCGTGGTTTCACGGACGCTGCCGCAGGGATGCCTCTGCCCGCGTCTCTCCATCTCTGCGCGCCGAGATCTGACCGGCGACAACCTGCTCCGGCTGCGGCGGGCGGGTAGCCATGCCTCGGGGCCGCGGCCGCTGATGTGCTGCCGGAGCATTTGTCCCATCACAGTCACAGCCCCGCACAGCTCGGCTGCTGGGTTCCCCAGCGAAGGGCTCTTGTGTTATGTCAAGTGTTTGGATCCGTTTTTTGTTACTATCTGTTGCATTGGCTGGAGGACAAAGCCCCGCAGAGGACAAGCCAGCAGCTGCCCCGCATGCCCAGGGCCATCGCGCTCTCCCGACACCGGGACATCACTGAGCTGCATGTGGGACAGCCCCCGTGGCGCGGTGGCTTTCTGTCCTGGGACAGTGGAATGACCGAAAATCCCCTTGAGATGGCTTTTCTCCATCAAAGGAGTGAGACGAGCCTGGGCCACAAGTAATCAGAACGGATGCACAGCAGGAGCCTTCTTCCCTGAGATGGACAAAAGATGGAGAAAAAACCATCAGCCTCCTGTGCCTCTCCCGATGCAGAGCTGTATCTGATGGGACATCTTATCAGTTAAAAACAGCAAACAGCAGGAGAAAAAAAAAGAAACAAATTCAGAATAATTAACACAAGATTCCTCAGCACTGAAAAAAAGAGGATCTGCCCTCGCAGAGAGCAGCAGCAGGACTCGTCCTGAGCACGGGGCAGCGCATGTGGGGATGGGACAGGGCTCCTCGTGCCCCGCTTCGGGCCTGGGTGTGGGGTGAGGGGCTGGGCTGCAGTTTGCCTCTGCCTCCTTGCTCTGCCGAAACTGGCCCGGTGAAGCCCCAGAGCCCCTGGGCTAGTGCCCCCAGCCCCAAACCAGGGTTTGTCAGCAAAAACTGGCAGCAGCTTCCCCGGGGTGAGGGAGGACGGGAGCAGAGGAGTCGTGTGCCCGGCAAGCTGGGGGAAGGGGCAGGATGTGCGGATGGGAAGGGGTTAAGGGCTGTGGTTCGAGGACAGCTGGGGGCAATGGGCAATCTGGCCCCAAGAGAGCTTAAATACAGGAGCAGGGGGCAGCTGGGGTTGCTGCAGGATGAGGGATGCTGCTGCAGGATGAGGGATGCTGCTGCAGGATGAGGGATGCTGCTGCAGCTCACAGCTGTTCGAGGTACTGCTCACACTTTCCTTGCTGCTGTTCCGCATGGAAGCTGGGCTGTCTGCACAGCTCTGTGTGCTGGGGCTGGGCAGCTGCAGGTTCCAGCTGCTGGCCTCTTCTGCTCCTGGGCTGGAGCAATGTGGCTCTGAGAAGATGCTTGTGCTCTGTGCTTTCTTAGCAGCCTTCCTGTGTCTTTCTTCTCCCAGTTGTGGCTGGTCCTGGGTGGCTGGGGAGGCTCTGCCATGCCCTGCTGAGCTGGCCTGGCTGGTGGAGGTGTCCCAGTGCCCTGGGTGTGCTGTTCTCTTTGCAGGGGTTGTTCCCTGATGTCAAGCCTGTGTGTGAGTAAATTCTGGCCAGGGAAGTTTAACCAGAGGGGTGCCAGAGATGGGTGGTCCTGGAGCAGCACTGGAAAGCAGCTCATCATGATCCTGGAGCAGAACGCGTTCATTTCCCCAGGATGTTTTGTCAAGACATCCCCCATCCTGTCCCTCCTTTGCATGGTGGCTCCTGCTGCCGCAGTGCGGGGTCCCCCCCAGGTCCAGGCCCAGTCTGCATTTGTACATCCCCCTCCTGGGGGGCCTGGTCCCACCGCCAGCACCGGCTGTTGGATGTGGAGTGGAAATCTCATTTCTGACAGCAAACATGGGGCTGCTGCCAGGAGCATCCCTGCCTGGCTCAGCACACTGGCAGCCAGCTCAAAATGTGAAGGATCCACTCTGCAGAGCTGTTGAGCTTGACACCTACGTTGATAGAAAAACATTTTATTGTCTGCAAAACGGCCACCCTTAATGCTTATTTTTCACTCACCACAATACGTGGTTTAGTGAGGAAGCAGTCCCTCAGTGTCTCTGCTGAGTGCTGGCCTCTCCCGTTGCGTACTGCTGTCGCAGTGAAGCACACGGATACGGAAAATCGCTGCTCCCCTCCTGGCAGGGAAATGTGTTTCGGAGGGAAGTGCTGCAGCCTGCGGCACTGCTGGTTTCCCTCTCGTGTCTGGGGGAGCCAGGGAAGGATGCTCCTGGCACTCCTCCCGTGTGCTCTCTTTCTGTATTTTCAACGCTTTCCTTTGGCCAGAGGCAGAGCATCCCTACCCACAGCATTACCCCAGGGGAGAGGGGCATGGCGGTGGGAGCGTCCCTGCGCTGTGGCCACCGGTGCCTGCTCCTGCGGCAAGGACTCTACATGATGTCCCATGTCTTTGGTCCCTCGGTGGGACGGTGCCACCCCCATGGCCCTTGGCTGCTGCACCCTGTCCCCTCCTCTCCACCCGGGACCATGCTGCTGGTCCCTGGAGGAGCCCCTGCGGCTGTGGCAGCGGCTTGGAGACCTTGAGACGCCAGCCCAGGGGCAGCAGCGTGCCCAAATCCCCTGAGCCTGGGCTTGACGTGTTAGTGTGGTAACTGACAGGGAACTCGCGCAGCCAAGAGCTGCAAGTCGCCGAAGGGGCGATTAGGCAGAGGAAACTGTCACAGGTAAGGTACTTTCAATATCATCTGCCCGGTATTATAATTACGCCCCATTCAATTAGTCTTAAAGGAAAAAAAAAGCTTTCTGTATTAAGGCTTGGTGGAGGATTATTAGAGAGTGATTTAAAAGACAAGGATTCCATTTTACTTCACAATAATAAAGGCATAATGTATAAAATACCCCAAAATTACAAGCTGACTAAATTTAGAGCTGTGCTAGGAGGTGAAATGAAAAGTAGAACGAAACCTTTGAGCAGCGAGGGTGTGCAGTACAAGGGGGTATTATCTGGGAAATAAGACGGAAACATAATTAACCACCCAGCATTACGCTGAAAGATGACAAATTGAAATGGGAGACAAAATTAGGTGAAATTGCAAAGCAGACTCATTTATTTCTGCTTTATAAATCGGTGCTACCTGTCGGCAGTACGCCTTTCCGGAGCAGGGGCTTTCGGAGGGATGCTGCTGCCAGGAGCTCACCCCACCCGGGCCAGGACTGCCGTGACGCCGTGTGCCACCCCGGGAGAAGCTGCTGCTCCCCGCACCCGCGTGCTCGGTGCCCCTGTCCCTCACCAGCCTGCGGTGCGTGCTGAGCAGGCTGGTCTGTGCCCTTCCCCGGATCTCATCTGCTAGTTTGCCAATACCTTTCACTAAGAAACTCTATGCAATTTTTCTCTCTGGCGTGCCCGTAAGCAGATACATCCCTGTTGGACCAAAGGGGCTGCGGGGGTGAAGCGAGCAGCCCCAGCGTTCTCACGCGCTGCCCCGTCCCGCCGGCACTCAGGACCAGACGTGGAAGGTGGCTGCAGCCCGGCTGCTCTCAGGCCCCGCTGCCTGCGCGTGGGGACACGGGGCCGTGGGCACCGTCCCCATTGCCTTGCACGTGGTGGGACCCCCTTCGAGTCACCAAGGTGAAAATGCTGCTCGGAGTTTGCTCCGGTTGATAAGCTGTGATGGGGCTGTCTGATGCATTAGGTGACTGTTCCAAAACTGCGTCCTCATGTTTTATTAAAACGTGCATTTGTGGAGATGTTCTTAAGGGAGTGAATAAAATATTCATTCAGATGTTGCTGCGCAATAAAAGCGGAGCTCCGTTCCCGACTCCCCTCCCAGCCCGGCAGGAAAGGCAGGAGTCCCATCCCGAGCCCTGGCGTGGTCGCTGCTGCCACCAGCGCTCGTCCCTCGTCTCTTCTCCCAGGCTCGGCTCTGTCTCCGCATTTGGATCCTGTGCATCTGGAAAAGCTGGATGCTCTCCCATCCCCACACATCCTTCCTATGGGGAGGGGGGATTGCACGGGCATCAGCTTTTTCTGGGCAGGCTCTGCTCACCGACTGCACAGGGATTAAGTGGAGTCTCATTTTTATAAAGTGATTTCCAGCCTTGTTTTCCTGCTGGGGGGCTGCAGCGGCCAGAGCAGGAGCGGAGCCATTGGTTTGGGTAAAGCAGCGAGGGAGCCCGCAATTTAATTTGTGCATTTCCCAGCTTGTTGTTAATCTCCTGACTTACTGCTGGCATTTGATTTCTGCAGCATTACTCCACAATAAGGGGATTAGCCGGGAGCATAGGTCTCCTCTTTGATGCTCATCTGCTGGGGATTACAGAGAAATTTGGTACTTAGTTAATGGGTCAAATAGGTAAAAAGGAAAATATGTGTGTGATTGTATTGACATTGGCAGGAGCATTCAGTCTGTGATCCGGCAGCAGCGGTGCCTGCTGCCGGCAGCTCGTGGAGTGTGGTCAGGAGAAGCCTTGGGCAGCATGCAAAATCCCTGCGGCGCGCGGTTTGAATTTTTCCTGTGCACACCAGTGGCAACAGAGGTTAATGCAATATTACAGGCTGACCTGCGTATGAATACGTCAGCCAGCCCTAATGAGTGCCTGCTAACTGAAAACGGGGACGAATCAGCGCAGGCTCCATCGCCTTCTAACGATGTGCTCTCCTCTGCTCCCAGGTCCCCACGCGTGGTGGGAGCCGGCCATGCCTTGCATCCCATGGAGCAGGACTGGCCACCTACCTCGCCATTGCCGTCCCCACGGTGCGCCCCGGCTGGGCTGGTCCCCTCAGCCGGTGGGGGAGAGATTCCAGGAGCAGAGAGAGGCATAGCCGGTTTATTTGGAACGGGATACACTGCTCAGAGCCAGGATCAAGTAACGATCCCATTAAATACTTGTGGATGCGCTCATTGTAGTGAGCTCTGAGCCAATCAATTATTTAAATACTCTGGGAATCGCATCCCATGACTGTTAAAGGGGCTGAAATCATGTTGTGTTAGTAGCAATAGTAAATGTTGTGGATACCCAGTTCTTTAAGAAAATTACTCCGTAAGTTGTGGAATCTTTGTGGGAGCTGCACGGCTGGCAGGGTATGAATATGGATCAGCAGGATTAGTACACATGCCAGCACCAAGAGACAAAATTAGAGTGTTTAAAATTCTCTGCAAAGACAAAATGTAGAATACGAAAACTTTTGTAATCATTTATAATAATGAAATTTTAATTAGAAAGCCAGGATCACGCATAAGTTACTGCATCAACCCTGCAGGCCAAGCAGCGCATGGAATCGGTGAATCCAGTGGGAATGACTCGGGTTTGCAGGCGCGGTGACCGACCGGCAGGGAAGCGGGACGGGTGGCGGGGCTGAGGGCCTGTGCTGGGGGGGTTTGATGCGCGAGATGAACCAGCCTGGCAGAGAAGGAGGAGGGGGAGGTGGCAGTGACCCCCCGGTTTTGGGTGTGTTTCTGAAGCATCCCACGGCGCTGTTGGCTCAGCCCCGCGTGTACCGTGCAGAGGAAGGGGATCTCTCCTCTGTGTTTTCTGCTCTTGCATAGTGGGGAAAGCAGTATATAAATTATTTAAGCAGGCAGAAGATAATTAACTCTAATCAATCTGGATTCTGCCCAGGTTATAGCTCTGCAACAGCATTAATCTTACTAATTACTTAATATTACTAACACAGTTTTCAATGAGTTCAACAAAGCATTCAGTGAATCCAGCACTGAGTAATAGACGCAAAGTGATTGATTCTGCGTTGGAAAGCCCTTCAGTGCTGCAAATCTGACCATTTTATTAATCAAATTATCACTCTGAGGGCATTCAAGAGGCAGCAGCTCAGTCTCGCAGGGAAGTTTTTTCATTACACTGATGGGTTATTCTTGGATTGCGTTAGGGGGGATGTTATTTCAAGAACATTAAGAAAGAAGAATTTAGACTAAATTAACAGCGCCTCTGATAAACAGTTATTTATGTTACGGGGTGAGGTTAAAGGCCTGGTGGAACTGAAATTGCAGCTTGTGTCCAGCTCCGTGGCGATGCACCCCACCGGGGGGTCCGGGCTGGATCCGTCCATGCGTCTGTTCCAAACGCCAGCCCCAGCAAAGCTCTCGGTCCCCTAGACGGGCGCTCTGCTCCCTGCGCGTGCCGGGCTCTCCGCCGTGCCGCCTGCCCTGGAGCAGAGGAGGGAAGGTGCCTGGCCAGCCTGAACCGATTCCCAGAGAACACCTGCGCTGCTCCTAAAGCCCCTGGACAACTCCGTCCATTATTTTCCGGTCATTGCACTCCACAAACTGCAGAAACCTAGGGAAATGGAAAGGTGAGAATGCCTTATTGATTAATTACTTAGTCATCTCCAAGCGGTTATTGAGCACGGCTGTGACTTTGACAAATTGCTCGTCAATTTTTGTGACTGATGTGCGGTTTGATTAACTCGGCGTTGCGATGCTCCTGTCAGAGGGTGACACGGAGCCTGATCCCAGCGCCTTGCAAAAGGCAGCGGTGTCATGTTTTCGGTAATTGATGGCATTTGCAAATGGTTAGCCAGAAAATAATTAAGCAGCGTGGTATTTTGTTCGAAGGGAACATTGGGTTAATAAGTTGAGCTGAAGGTGGAATATCAACTGTGTACAGTCACAGAGGAGTACACTGATGCCATTGCCGCTCGGGGCATCTGGACCCCGGGCTTGACCGACGTTGATGTCGTACCCACTTGAGATGGGCGTTTTCCGGCGCCAAGGAAGCACGCGGGGCTCTCCTCACGCCGGCGCTCGCCCTGTGCAGCCCCCTGCCCTGGCTCGCTGCGGACCAACGCTGCTCCAGGCGAAGGCTGGTGCGCGCTGCGGCTCTGCGGCCTCTCGTTAAAGTCTGGTTTTGGCTGCCTTGGAACGGGATGCCTGGCGCAGCAGAGCATGGGAGGCGTAAGCAGAGCAAAGCGCCAATTTCCATTAAATTTCTGTTAACGTCCTTTGAGAGAAATTGGAAGATTAACCACCAGTGGATGCGATGCCTGGCGGTCCTCACCTGCAGCATCGGTCGCTTTATCGCTAAATCCTGAGTGGTGAGCAGCTGAAGGGCCCGGTGTGGCCAGGCTGTCTCTCTAACAAACGGCGTCAGGGATAACAGGGAACATCGGATGCTGCAAAAGGCCATTCCAGTAGACCAGAAGGCAAGAGGCCTCATAAAGAAGGATTTCACACTATTTAAGCAATAAAATCCCTGCTGGCTGTCTGGGGGAAAGAGCCTTTTACTGTGACAAAGCTGTGACTTGGAAATCCTGGCTGCCAGACGCTGTCCTGGGAAAGGCTCATTGCAGAGGGAGAAGCCAGATGAGCCAGTGTAGTAACGGCCGGTCCATGGACATTAATTACTCCTCTGTGGTCCGTCCCAGCCAAGCGTCCTCTCATGCTGGCAGCAACCCAGGTGCAGTAAGGAGCCACAGCAGAGACACCGGCTGCAGGCGTGGACCGAGCCAAGGGTCTGCGGCGACAGCCTGGCACCGTTCCCGTGCCCCCTGCCCACCTCCTGCCCTGCCCTGCCCCGGGTTTGCTGCTCCCTGGTCCCCAGCGTGCGGTGGGGCTGGTGGGGCTCGTGAGCGAGGTCCCCATGCGCTGGTGTGGGCAGGCGGATGCTGCAGTGAGTGGGTCCGTTTCTTCCAGGACAGAGCTGATGGTTGATGCTGCAGTTACCACTTTCGAATCTGTATTCCTAGAAACGTTCATCACTCGTACCCCATCCAGTGGTGCTCCTTCTTTTCTCCCCACAGCAATCAATAATTTGCTTTTTAAACAAACTGGCCTTCCGCTCCACTTGGAGCCATCTCCTCTGGCTTCATCCAGTGTCCCATTTACAAACGTTACGTCTTTAGCAAGCTACGTGCTTTGTGTTTTTCTTGCTGAGTGCGCCTGCCGAGGGTTTTCCTCACAGCTCGTGCTCACCGCTGGGTCGCTGGCAGCGCGCTGCTGCGGCCGCTCGCGCTGGGGTGAGCCGCTTCTGCGCCTCTGACTCCTTCTTCCCTCGTCCGGAGGGCTGGCATCCCAGCCTCTGCCTGGAGCCGGGGTCGTGGACGGTGCGTGGGAGCAGGAGCCTTAGAGGTGACAAGGCTCGAGATGAATATTTCAGCTGCTTTGCTGGAATAAATTCAGCTTTAATGAAACAAGCTGAAACCAGTGGCCCAGTGCAAAATGAGAACAGGGTGGAGCTTGCCTCAGAGCGTAACATCCCAGCAGCAAGGTTTTAAAGGAAAGCTGTGTTTCAGACTGTCGGATGATATCTTCTGCATCGCTTCCAGACGAAGCGCGGCTGCCTTGGAGCCAGGACCTGGAGATGTGCCATCAGTTGTTGGGAATGAAAGGGAACGAGCAAGTCTGCCTTGTAAAAAACGTGCTGCTGTTGTTTGGGGCAGGGCCGTGGGACTTGGCATCACGTTCCCTCTTCTATTAATCAGTGTTTGTGTTGGTTTAAATTAGTTTTGATTGCAGTTTACAAATGTAAATGTGTCTCCCCTGACATCTCCCTCCCTCCTGGGAATATGAAACGAGTGTTCACTGTAACAGCATCTGAGTTGTGCACGGGAAGGAAAACGAGCAGAAAAACCCGTGTACATCCACAGCACGGGTGCAGTTTTTGGTGATCTCCATCGCAGCCTGTGGGAAGGGCCAGGTAAACAGAAAGGGGAGAAGCTCCTCGAAAGATGGGAAACCCATCTCGATGGTCCTTCCAAGGAGCGGCTGGTGCTCTGAGGCAAGGTCCAAGGGCTGTCCCTTGCCAACGTGAAGCTTGCAGGAGTTATCCATCCCGTCATGCTCAGGAGGATGAATGACAGCTGTGCCGCGCTGTGGGTGCAGGAGGAAGGTGTCCCATGGGCAGGGACAGGGACACCAGGGCCAGCGGGCTTATCCCTTGCGGCAAGCCGGGACTTCGGCATCTCCGTGACACGAAGGAAAGCTCCTCACTAGGAGGTTAATGTACTTGATTTGCCACCCACAGGGATATCATTTTTCTTATTAGTGTTTGCCATTTTATGGTTTAATTAAGGTCACCCAGCGGGCCTCTAAATGACATCTTAATGAATAGCCTACACTATCTGCCAGCACCAGCCAGGCTCGCTGTGGAGCTGGCACCCCAGGAAGCGAGAGCAGAGACACGAGGCGCAGCGGAGCTCCTGCTCTGCCAGGGGAAGCCGGTCCGTGCTCACTCTGACCGGGCTGGCGCGCATGTGTGTGCAAACACAGGCAGCACGGTGCCAACGCCTTGGTGTGCGCGCACGGCACGGTGAGGGCCAAGCTCTGCCCGTGGGCACTGCGTGTTCGCAGGCGAGGTGTGGGGTGCAGGCTGGTGGGAGGCTGCACCCGCTTTGTGTCCCTGCCTGCTAATTGGTGTCATTAAGACCAGTGATGGGGCTGGTGGCCACGCTGTTGCTCTCACCGAGTCCGTGCATGCTGCACAGAGTCTGCAGCGAATGCACGTTTGCTGGGGCCAAACATGGATGTCCCTCGCTGGGATGACCCAGGACGCAGCAGCCACCCTCTCTCCTTTAGGGAAACACGAAGTCCCGGTGAAACCCATAAGGTTGGTGCATTTGCATGCCCGGGCTGATTTCTTGAGAACAACCACTCTGCTGCAGCGGTGGGTTTGCTGTGGGAGCCCCGTGCTGCCTGGGATTAGTTCTGTACAAAACAGACAGATTGAAAGACCAGGGAAGACCTCTTTCTGCTCCAGAAGGGCTTGCGAGAGGGATGGGGAGAGAGTGCAGCGGCCGCCTCCGCTAACACAGGCCAGTGCCTGTCCTTGGCGTCACCTTCTGTTCGCAGCCCCCCCTTTGGGACCTGCTGCAGCTGTCCCCGTCCCACCCCAGCGCTGTCCCCGCTGCAGCGCTGCATCCCTTGCGGTGCTCGAGCCCTCTGTGCTGCTCCCGGCCAGGCTGACCCAGCGCCTTTGGCAGCGATGGGTTTATTCAATCTGCTGGCATTCGGAGGCTGGGGAGCGAGCGGGAGCTCTGGCAGCGCGGGGTGCAAAGGGCTCCCCATGCCCGCTGGCTCCTCGCCCCCGTGGCAGCACTGTCCCAGATTTACATCCTGGCGTTTACTCACAAACCATGAGGTAACGCAGCCGCCACCTCACCAGCCCGTAAATCGGCGTGTGTGATCCAACCACGCGCTGGCGACTCAGCGGTGTACCCACATCCCTCTTGTGTGATTTATGACTCGGCTTTGTGACTTATCTTGGAGTCAGTTGTAGTTCAGAGCCAGCCTATAGCTCAGACCCATCACGTACCCATCAGTGACACAGGACCTGGAGCACTCGAGGACAACTTCAGAATTAATTGTGTTACTTATAAAGTTGCTGACACGACTTATAAATTGCCACATGGTCAATAAATCAGTGAGACACCTGAGAAATTAATCATTTTTTTTTCAGTCAGAAATGTCATATGCCTTATAAATCAGACATTCGTACATCTTATTGTACATCAAACCCTCACCTAGAAACCAGGGGTGGGGGAGAATGTGCGTTTGTGGAATGTCTGTCCCAAATGGCTTAACAGGGTTAAAGAAAACACAAGAGCACATGGAAGTGGAAGGTGTGAAGGCAGAGCAGGCGTCGCCATGCTGTACCGCAGCAGCTGTGCTGATGGAGCCGGCGTCGTCCCAAGGGCAGTGTTCTACCTGCTGAACCTTCACCAGCGTTTGTGCGCAAGCAACGAGCTACAGACTGGCCAGGGCCGGGCTGGGTGGGCGGGCGGGCGCAGGGAGAGGCGCTGTGCCCAGAGCCCGGGCGGGAGCCGTGCCCAGCCCTGGGACCAGCCCGCAGCCTCGCCCGCTGCACCCTCCCGGAGCCGGGAAGATGTGCGTGGAGCTGGTCTCACTGCTTCTCAGGGGTGCGCCCAACACTTCTCCTTTCTCTGTCTCCTGCTCATTAAGACCTGTATGACAGAAGTGTGCCAGGGCCGAGGTCTCCCCGGTGCAGGACGAAGGTGCTGGGGAACGGCCAGGGCTGACGGACACGCGGGCCATCCCGGCGGAGCCCGCTGCAGCTGCCAGCCCCGCAGGGCTGTCACTGCTGGTATGTCTATAGCCCCCTGCTCCGAAAGGGTAACAAATGCGCCCCTCATGACAACAATCAATGCATTCGATGAAGAATCAGATTTTATTTAATGTGCCATTCACTTGGAGCCTGGCACATCTATTTAGATTTATTTAAGCAATTCTTGTCCATTGGCTCAGTACTGATTGATTCCTTGGAACACATTTTAGCGGGGCTTTAAAATCCCAGCACGACAGACATTTTCTGTATCCTGCATTTAAACTACTACAAATGCAACGTGTTCTTATCAGTAGGTGTCCCTTTAGAATATAGAATCACCCTGGTTTTGTTCTATATAAAATGCATGGAAGAGATTATTCGGGACATATTTAAAGGATGGGGGTGTTTAATGAATCTGTGGGCAATTTACCATAAATTACACATGGAAATGTAAAATCTAATCAACTAGTTGCATAAGCATAGCCATATGTGCAGGAGTTTCACTCCTGAAAAAAAAAAAAAGCAAATTAAATGAATACATTGGAGATTATTTGAATACATCAAGCAGATTTTTAAAGCATTTCCCCCAGAAACACAGCCGGCACAAAGCCTTGTCACTAATAGAATGGGAGTAGTTGCCAGTAAATATTTACATTAGCAGCTTTTGATGGAAAACAGAACTCCAGGCTAAACACAGAAGGTTTCCCATCAGACGCAGCTGAGATTCGCGTTTTCCTTGCTGCTCTCCCTGAGGAGCAGGGTCTTGGGACAGCTCTGCCCGGCTCCTTGCACTGGGGACCCCCAGGACCCATGGGACCCCAGGTCTCTGCGCCCCAGCCCACGGCACCCAAGGGGAGAGCTTTTCCAGAAGCATCTTTACATCACTCCTCAGAGCTCGTCCCTTGTGACGTGCGCCCAAACTGGAGACCTTAAACTCCGTTTCCCCTGCACGAGGGCCTTGGCGAGGGGAAGCGCCTCCCTTCTCCAGCACCTTCGGAACCGGCAGCTGTAAAGCATGGGGAGCTGCTGCCTCTGCTGCTGGTCTGAACCCTCCCGGGACGCCCCCGCAGCCGTGGGCTTCAGAGAGGAGCCGCCCAGGTGGGCAGCACCAGAACTGAATTACCCCAGCCTCTCCACTGCCTCCGGAGCGGGGGCTCAGCCCGCGCCGTGCTGGCGTGCTGCTGGCACCTGGCCCGCGCAGCGACGAGATGCGGCCACGCAGAAATGGGACATGGCCCCGCAGCCGTGCACATGTACAGCCCCCGGGCAAGTGCCCACAGCCAGAGCTGGCTCTGGAGTTGCTCCGTGTTTTCCATCAGATCTGGCCCAGCAAAGCGCACAGCACCACTCTGCTCCTTCCCGGAGGACGGTGAGGGCTCACTACCACAACGCGTTTCGGTGCCAGGGAAACTTCCCGTGTAGAAGCACACATCATCCAGAGGAGAAACAAATGCTTGCGGGCAGCGGATGCAAAAGATGAAGCCGCAGCTGGAATGGATTCATGAGATGCAAATATCGACAGCAAACTTTCTGCAGCCTACCGAGCTCTCCAGGTGCCGTGCACGGGAGCGCGCACAGCCGAGCCGCGTTTCCCGCTGGCAGTCGAGGCGGAGCAGCCATCCCCAATTCCAGCTATCAGCACAGCTTTCTTAGGGGCAGAATGAAGGGCTGATGATAACTTAAAAAGCCCCAGAAGCTGGGACTGTGGGGATGTGCTGCTTGGTTTCTATGGGAACAGGCCGGGCTGGTTGATTAGGAAACCACGTGCAGAGGAGGCAGGAGAAGCAGAGTGGTGCTGCTGATGCAGGGATTAATTGGTGTGACTCAGGCGGGGCTTTTATGTAATCTGCAGCCATCCCAAAAGCTGGGATGTAATGAGGAGGTGTTCACAAGAGAACAATGTCGTCACTTCTTGCAATGATTGCAGCTCCTACTTAAAAAAATAATGGAGTGAGTGATTTATTTTTGTCTGTTGGTTTCCAAACCCCCGGAACTTCACTCGCACAGGTCACTGCCGAGGCGTGGGGAGCCTCTGCTGCCAGGGGAAGGCAGGGGCCATTCCTCCCTTTGCCCTTGCCTGGCTTTGTCTCACCGGTGTTGGCCACAGGTTAAAACCGTGGGATTTTTCCAAGTGGGAGAGTCTTCTCGGCTGTGGAAAGAGCCCAGACAAGCCATGGAACCACGGTGTCCCCATCCTGGCAGCGTGTCACATGCCACAGACCCATCCTTCTCCCCACTGCCTTTTCAAACAGAGCTAGAGCCGGGGTGGAGAATGGCGACCGCGTGCTGCTGAACTGTCTGCAGGTGAGGAGGCAGCCCCGCTGCTCTCAGTGCCGCCGTCTGGCAGGGTTCAAGTGCAGGCTGAGCCAGCCAGCGTTGGCACCCCTCTGCCACGCGCCCTTTGGTGACGGCAACGCTGCTGCCGGGCTCTGCGCCAGTGCCCTTCCCAGCCCGGCCGGCACGCAGGTACTGCGGGTTTGGATGTGCTTTCCAGGACGGTGCATGGGCTGGGTGGGCGGTGGAATACGTGTGAAGTGTGTGAGATATGCTCCACTTCAGCTGCTTAGAGATAATGAGTGCAGCCCCAGCCTCATCTGAAAAGAAAACACATGCGGAAACCAAAATTAGACCCAAAGCTGAAAGATAAACTCTGTTGTAAGCTCTTGTAAGAAAGAGTTTAAGAAAAGGATTAAAAGGGATTTGTTGAGTCCCTGAGACAGAGGAGCTCCATCAGTAAATCTGATTATCAGCTCTGCGTAGCGCTGGAAATAAGGCGGATTTCGAGAGGCGTGGGTTTTGAGAGGCACAGCCCTCGTCCCCGCAGCGCGGGCGGTCGGGAGGCTGGAGGCTGCGGGGAGGGCGCAGGACGGGGCGATGGACCACGGACCCCTCTGCAGGGCTGGGTTCCCTGGGGAGGGGGCACGTTCCTCCCTGCCTGCAGATGGGACGTCCTGCCGCCAGGTCCCAGAGCAGAACTGGACCAACGGCGTGTCCGCTTTCCTGGCACGGGCTGGTGGAGAGGAGAGGTTTTCGTCTTCTTCCTAGCGAACGATGCTCGATGCAAATCGGCAGATACCACTTGTGTGTCGGTGGCTGCTGAATTATTCATTGGTGAAAAAGCCACCAGGGACCAGCCAACGGAAAGCGCAATAAGCAATTAACCACCTTCATCGGTGCTGCGTGCCTCTCATTAGTCTGTGTTTGTGTGATCAATACTTTTTCCAAGGGATGCGCTGGGCTCAGGAAGGGAGCAGAGTGCTCGAGCCGCGCTGAGCACAGGGTGACTCCCGCCGGTGTTTCCTGGAGAGTGGAAGAAGATTTCTGTTTGGCCCTGTGCGGCTTCCTTTGACTGGTTCTTTGGGGTTTGAGGTTTTTTGGCTTTGAGGCCAGGACTCACACTTTTTGGTGTGTTTTTTTTAAGAATTCTGGCTTCTGCCAGTGCCACATGGAGCAATCCCCGTCGGCAGAAGGTGTGCGTTGCCTTTCTCACCGCTCCCTGGAACCTCTCTCTGCCGTGCTGGTGCTGGGGGACCCCAGGGCTGCGCTGGGGGACCCCATCACCTGCTGTGCTGCACCCGTTGCCCATTTCAGAGCCTCCTGCATTCACAGTGTGGCCTCTGCGCAGTGGCACCGTACTTAGGAATTACATTTCATTCAGAACAACTGCAGCCAGAACAAAATTACTCCTAAAAAATGCAAATGAGCTGCAGTTTCTTTTTATTTTTCCCCTTTAACTGCAGTTATCCTGTCGCTGGTGGATTTACGCCGTTTGGCCACAGGTTTTAATTGCTGTTTGCATACACAGCAGTTTTATATACCAGCACTAAAAGTGTTTTTCCTTTTCACATCCAAACCTGAACCACTGCAGAAAAATGATTGGTGTGTGTGTTTTGGTACCAGCTACATCTTAATCTGTCCTTAGAGCCACTGAGGAGAAAGGACTGAGTGTATTTGTTTTATTTTAAGCACTTTGCAAAATACCTGGCGTAGCAGAGAGGAAGCCAACACCAAGTCGGAAGCCGCGCAGGACATGGAGGCTCCGTTTGGCTTTGCGGCTGGAGGAACACGTAATAAAAACATGCATCGCTGCGCTGGGACGAGCCGCGCGTCCCCACGCCCCACGGAGGGGCACGTGCTGCCCCGTGGGTTCACCCCCATGGCCCTGTTTGGCTGCTGGGCGTCTGGTGCTGCTGCGCCCCGGGGATGGGGGTGGGCGGCTCTGGGACCCCTGCGCTCGGCTGGGGCGTGGGGCTGGCACTGGGTGCTAAACCCCAACCCACGCGCTTCCTCTCCGCGCCGCACACGAGCCCGGTGCCTTTCTTCCCTTCTTTTTTCTTTTTCTTCCCCCCCTGCTTTCTTACTCCCCGGTTGATCAATTATTTAATACGTTTCATCCCGGTTCAGAGCTCCCTGAAGTGAGTTGTTTTAAATTAAATACATTTCTCTTTGAATCAGCCTGAGTCCCTGTGAAATTTTTAGCTCTGCAAATGAGCTCATTTGAATTTTTGAGGTGTACCTGAAGCTTGCTTGTGTGGTTTTTTTCTTTATTTTTATTATTTCAAATCTCAATCCACTTTGTTCCAGGTTCAATCTTTTCCCCGCAGCAGCGCCCTGTGCACCGACTCATCTGAATAATTTCAAACAGAGCGGATTAAAGGACCCAACAGGAAACTTCCTTGGAGAATTGCCGTGGGTTAACCGTCTGTATCTCATTGTGCTGGCTTGTTCGGAAGGCTCCTAGTAACCATCCATTATCGTTATAAGGCTGAATGATGACTACAGTTACACCAGGAAAAAAAAGGGAGGCAAAAAAAAAGAAAAGCATTTTCTATTAATAACTGCGCTGGGGTATTTAAAACACTGTCGGCTGTGCACTTCTCAGGCAGCCTGTGCTGAAAAATACATTTCTCCCTTAATGACATTTGTATCTCCTGTATGATGGGGGCGTTCTCCAATGCTCTAAATGTGTTTGGGGGGGACACAAAAATACGCACATCACGCTACGGATGATAGCGCTCAGTATGCACACTGCCCCTTCATCTTCCCACGCACCCGGGTAGGAAAAGGTGTTTTTAGGGCAGAGAGCAGCCTCTCCGTGCCCTTCCCATCACGAGCAGTCGGACCTGAGCGAGGGTCCCTGGGGAACCGGGCAGAGCCCATCTGGGGTTACAGCTGTGTGCCTTTGCCGGGGCCAGGAGCGCTGCCAGCCCTAGAACATCCACACTCCTTTTCTTTCCCTTTCCTACACCGGGGGAGGCCGGCTCTGTCGTGCGCTGCCCGGGCTGAGCGCTGAGGGGTGCGCGGTACCTGCAGACCCGGGGTCCTGGCCGTGCACTCTCTGCCTTCTCCTGCCCACGCAGCACGGTGGGATTGCGCCGGCAACCGCCCTGCTGCCAACAGGGACCCTAAAGCGTGCCACGCTTTCCCAGTGCTCGCTGCCACGTGAGTTTCCTCCCGAATGGCAAAATCCTCATTTCCCAAAGAATGAAATCTACAGTGCTTTCTCAAAATACCTAGAAAATGGAGTGTAATTCATGGAAGGAAAAAAATTGCCTGACGTGTCATTTTATGAGCATACTTTGCGAGAAAGAAAGAGGTTACTTTCCAATAATGAATTTCATATTTTGATAACAGGGGCTGTTAATTAGCGCTGGGTGCCACTGCTGGCAGACATCAGCTGTAACAAGTGTGTGAAAACTTACACTTCTGGAAGTCTTGTAATAGCACCTTTGATATGACACTCGGGTTTGTGTGAGGAGTCACAGCAGTCTCACAGAGAATCGGCTTAAACTGGCAGCCAAAGCGGGAGGAGGCAGCGCGTGGGGCTCTCACGGCGCAGAGCCACAGCCCCTCCGTGCGGGACATGCAGCCCGGGATGCCCTGCTGGGATCGAGTGCCCACCACCACTCTCTGGCCCGAACCTCCTGGACCAGGCACGGGAAATGAGCATGTAGCGAAGGCAAAACCTTGGGTGGTGATTCCCATCGAGTATTTGCCCCTTCTAGCTTACTGCTCTCCCGCGCAACGGGCCCATCTGGTGGCTTGGAGCAGGGTTGGGAGTCAGCTCTCCTTCCCTGCTCCTCATTCCCTTACTGCGGAGCTCAGAAGGAGCCAACTGCCTTATTTATTTATTTATCAGCCAGTCATGAGCGCCAAGATGCCTTTGAAGATCTCTTAGTTATCTCTCTGGCTGGCAAAGAAATATTGCACAGCTCGGTATTTTATTCCTTTTCATCTCACTGCCGTGATTTTCGCTCCCCCTGCCAAGCCGCGTGTGCAGGCCTCCATCTTTGATGTAGGTTAACAATACCTTCCATGGCCTTTGATGCTCCCTGCGACACTGTTTTTATGTTTTTCAGCTGCAGCGCCCACAGCCCCGGAGCAGGAGCGGGGCCGAGCCGCTCAGAGCCCCCCTGCAGCTGCCCCCTTGCCGGCACCCGTGCAGACTCCGGTGCAGGAGCACAAGCCGGACCAGTCGATGCTGCACACGTGGAGCGGTGGCACTGGGAGGGGAGAGAGCGGAAAATGACCCCCATTATCGCCCACAGGTAAGGAGTTTGAGCAAATGCAGCCCTGAGGTCCCCTCCTCCCACCCCCCTCCCCACTGCCTGCCCAGGACCCTAAAACGGGATCTTCATCATCCTTGAAACACAAGTGCTCAGCTTTTTGCCCGGATGCTGAAGGGGAGTAAGACCAGGAGCCTTTATTCAATGTTAACATCGCGCGCGCCCTGGCTTGCTCTGTGCTAATTGTTGCCGCGGCTGAGCCAGGGTCACTTCTCCCGCACAAACACCATTAAACGTCACGCAAGGAGCCCATCACAGCCCAGCCGCCTGCTGCTGAATGCAAAGCGTGTCCCGGTGTGCCAGCCGTGATTGATTCCGCTTCCTCACCTCAATACTTTAATTAGGGCTGTGTTCTCAGGCTTAGGTACATTTACAAGGCCAGCAGTCCCGGCGGGGAGCTGTGTGTTGTTACTCAGGGGCTGCCGATCAGCTGGGTACCCGCACAGCCCCAGCCCCAAACGAGGGTCACACCTGTGGGGTCTCAGCCCACCACAGCCCAGCCCAGGCTTTAAAGGGCTCAGGGCAGGGGTGCTGGGCTCAGGGGATCTCTGCAGCCTGTGGTTGACCAGTGCCAGACCTCAGGAGAGCGAGCTGCCCACGGTGGGGACCCTGTGAGTGCGGCCAGGGCAGGAGGGGACCGGGGTTCCCATGGCTGGGAGGCAGCAGCGATGCTTGGGCCGTGGCCCATCCTTGCTCCCAGCTTCCCACCTCGCAGCCGGTGCCTTGCTCAGCCACCTGCCGGCTCGCTCCCGCTTCAGCCAGTGCTTAACGTTTGGTTTAGCTGTGCTTGGGCAGAGCTGCTGGTGCCATAAATGTCTGCGTGCGAGCCTCTGCAGCCCCTGCCGAGCTCCTGCAGCCCTTCTGCATCCCCGCTCCCTGCGGGGCTGGCGTGGGGCGGGCAGCGTTCGGCAGCACCTGCCAAGCTCTTGAACAGCGTGCTCCAGAAAGCATGCTCCAGAAACATGCTCCGGGGCTCCTCTGCAGCCAACGCGCTGAGGAAGAGCAGTCTGGTGTGTGAGGCTGTGCACAGTAACGTCACAAAAATCGCCTCCTCCTGGTGGGGAAATAGCGCTGAAGGAGGAGAAGGTGGGGGGAAGAAGGTTGTAAGTTATCGGAGAAAACTGCTTTGAAGAAAAGTGTCCGTTTCCCCTCCAGAGGGCTGAGCAGCGCGTTACACTATAACCCGATTAACGAGGCCTCCTCACGAGTGCGTCTGCAAATGGCTTTGAACTTCTGTGTGCAGCATGATCAGCACGCACTGCGCAACAGAGAGGGACGGGAGAGCACGGAGCTGCTGGCTGGGGAGCACGTTGGCAGGAGCTGAATTCCTCTAAAGGGAAGTTTAAGGCATTTCTCTGCGATGAAGGGATTTATTTGGCCCTTTTCCGGCGTTCTCCAGAGTGGGCTAGCACTGCCGGGGTGCGAAAACGGTGCGCGAGACATGGGTTCAGGTACCCACCAGCACTTTGTAACCTGTATTTTGACTCAAAGCAAACTTGGAGGCTTTCACCAGTTCTGCCCTCACCCTTCCCTGCAGAGCTGGGTACCAGGACGTGTGCCGGGTGGCTGGGGGATGCCAGGCTTGCTGCAAACAGGCGATACCAGGCGATACCCTCCAACTGCTGCACGGCGTGGGATGGGGCAGCCCCGGGGCAGCGACCCCTCCAGCCACGCAGCCATGCCAGGTCACGCAGGGAGAGCGGGCTGCACGGGCAGCCCTGGAAAGGCACTGAGCTGCCATTTGTCATTCTAACCATTAAAAGTAGTGTTTTCTTCGAATACAGTCTTACAAGTTAGTAATTTTAATTTGCTACATCCTTGAAGGTGAATTTAATACCATTCATACATTTTCATTTACAAATTTGGCAGTAATAAGAGTGTTGGCACGCAGGAGAAAGTAGCTGCATAATTGCAACTTACACGCTTGTCTTACTGAAAAACTGCCAGCTCAGGCGTCGGCCGCGCCTGTGCGTCATGCATGAAATTGCAAATAGAATTTAATTTGCCCTTGTATCCTGTAGGATCAGCTTAAAATGATTAATGCAGGAGAGAACGTTGTCAAGATTTTATTCATTACAATCTCGGAGGACTGCAGTGCAAAGCCATCATGTATAACATGAGGATGTGTGATGTGCAGCTTCCCGAACTGCTTTCTTGTGGCAAACTGTCATATATCTACTCCCTAATTCCAGTGCTGGGGCAGGCGCGTGTTGCCGTGATCTTTCGGACAGCTGGGAACGCGGTTTGTTTTAATGCAGAATGTTTAGGGCCGGTGCCCGGAGCGGGCGATGCCGCGGCATTGCGCGCTGCCGTGCCAGCAAGAGCAGAGCGGCTCTGAGCCAGGGAGAGGCAGCTGGGGCAGGACTGGAGGAACAGGGCTGTGGAGCCGAGCCTCGGGAAAGCAGCGGGGAGCGATGAGCCATGCCCGCAGCCCGGGCATGACGTACATGCATTGTGTGCCGATCTGAGCCTGGGTAAGGGAAATGCTCGCCGAAGGGCATCGCCCCATGGTACGTGGTGGGGGGAGCTGATGGGACGCAGCAGGAGAGACAGGACTGGGCAAACCCCAGCGTGTAACGCTCTGCCAGGGCGCTCCGCAAATGCGTCACCTTCTGCTGCTCAGGGCTGGTTTGTCCCAGTGTGTTCATTATTGGAAAGACTGAAAGTTTTTCTAAAAGGCCTCTGAAGAGGGACGTGTTCTTCTACTGAAACTTCTCTTTCCACTGCTGACGAGTAGCCAGTAAGAAAAATTCCTTTTTGCTCCATTGCCACTGGGCTAATTGGCTTAACATGGTGAGAGTAATTATTGGATTGTTCTCTTTTAAAAATCATTTTAGTGATGGGTTTGTGAAGAGGTTATGGCTTAGAAACTGCTCTAATCAGAACAGTAATTGAGGAATGAAATATGGGTTGTGATTATGTTATTGAAATGGATTGTCTGGTAATTATATTAATACAACAGAATTACTGTAGATCCCGTGTAAACTGTAGTCGAGAGCGTTCCTGCCTCAGAGGAGCACCCCCTCCTGCCTCGAAGTTAATCACTGCATTAGTAAAATGAGAAAGGGCTCTCCCACTCCTCCGAGTTAGACAAATGACCTTTCTCGTTGGCTAGAAATCCATTTTCACCTTTTGATTCCTTGTTGGCTGACCCACCACTGGCTGTTGGAGCAAAAGCTGCAGCGAAGTGACAAGAAACCTGTCCTTTCCCTCTGCCTGTGCCACACGTGCCATCCCAGGGCTGGCAGGTCTGTCCCGACCCAGTGGGACCGGCCGTTCACGCCCTGGAGCAGCAGGCTGCGGGGTGCTGGTGCAGCAGGTTTTATTGATGCAGTGAGAGAAGCCGTTCAGCCAAGAAGCGTTCATCGCACGGCATGGACAGGCTCTGATCTCCAACCCCTTTCCTGCTGTGTAGGTCACAGGGACAGAGGGTGCAGCCGGCTCCGGGACTAGCGGAGAAGCAGCCCCTATGCCCACACAATCCTCCCTCGGTAGTCAAGCTTCCTGTCTCCAGGAGGGAGCGTTCCCTCTAAACACACGTTTTTGGTGGAAGAACAGGCACCTGTGGGGTGCAGGAGCTCAGATGATGACAATTAGATGGCTATGGCAGAAGCTGGTGTCCCCTCTCCAGGCGCCCCAGCCGTGCCTCCGGCAGCGAGGGCTCTGAACGCCTTTGCCAGCCTGGCTGAAATGCCTGGGCACAACGGGCCGGTGGCTTCTGCCCCGCGCCCAGCCCCGGCGAGCGAAGGCGGGCGTCCCTGCGCAGCCTGTGCCTGCCAGCGTGAATGGGTTTAAAATGCTTCTCAGTTTGACAGGTTCCACTTTAGCATTAATTTAGAAAACTGCTGCCGGTAGTTATTCTGCCTAAGCCCCTTTGCAAGCCTTATGCCAGATTTTTGTAATTAATTATTAGCAAAGAGAAACACATCAGGCTTGCAGAAGCCGAGCGGACCTCCTGGAAGGAGCACACGGACTAATGCCTTATTGGTTTAGCTGCCAGTTAGAATGAGATAAATCAATGTTAATTTCATTGTATTACAACAATATTGATTTCCTATTAAACAATAGACAAAGCGGGTTATGGCTTTAAGAAAGCTATTAGGAGTTAAAGAATGTTTTTTATCGAGGATAAATGGGAAATGAGTGTTTAATGCTGCTGGGTCTGGCGATTCAAAGGAGGGGGAAGGCATTGCATGGCAGGCTGCGGCAAGCAAAGCGGCAGAGCCCAGCCCAGCAATGCCATGCAGACGTCCCGGCAGAAAGCCGGGGCAGTGAAGAATTTCTGGGTGCCACCCAGACAGGGTTTGGGTGCAGGGATGCTCCGGTCCTTCCCGGCCCCGCTGCCTCCGAGCAGGATCAGTGCTGGCATCCCGTCCCCCGCTCCCTTCCCAGAGAGGGGCTGCTTGCCCCGCCACCCATCTCAGTTTCCGATCGATCATTGGGTGAGAGCGCCTGGGCTATCACAGCGGAAAAGGGCTGGGGAATTTCATCACAGAGAAAACCTCCCTGCAGCCGCCTGGCCCCATAACGCGCCTCCTCCGAAGGGTTAAACAGGCCGCTGCCCGGGGCCTAGGATTAAGATAAATAGTTATTAACTGAATCAATACTGATAAAGCAACTGAAGTGAAGCTGATTGACGGCTTATTGACTCCTGGAGTCACTTTTAATAGTTCCTTACGAAGTGAGCACCATGTAGTCTCCCGTCCTCCTGAGCGTGTGGCAGAGCTCCTGTAGCATGGAAACTGTTCCGCACCGGAGGACAGGAACACAGGGACTTAGAAACAGGGATATCTGCTGTTCATTACCAGTGACAAACTAGAAATCAGCTCAGGCTACTGTAAAGTGGAATGGAAAGGACTTCTGTTCCCCCGATCAGCCGTTCATGCCCTGTTTCCATGCACGTACAACGATGGCTGAGACCCCTCCGGCTGAACGCGGCGTGGCACGCTGCGGCTGGGCTCTCGCGGGGTCCCTCCGAGCCCAGCCCAGGGCCGGGGTTATCGTCAGTGTGGAGGAGCGGGCGCGAGCTGCTGCGGGCAGGCCTGGCCATGAACAGCTCGACGTGAATAGTTCTATTTGACCTGGTGGTGTTTCCTTTGAGAGTGAATTCAGAGCTTGGCTAAGCTCAGAGCCGGCCGTGCCCAGTTTTGCAGTCCCACGGCTGGTTCAGGATTACACGGATGATGAGGGGAAGGGGATTCCTGCGGCTGAGCCCTGCGGAGCAGCCCGTGTAGCGTTAGCTCTATCCATGCTGCGGGGAAGTGGATGACGATCAACCGTAACAGGGATCAGAGCTGGAATTTCCGCGTGTTACACTGAGCTGCCGGAACAGTCTGCGGGAGCCCAAAGGCCTCGGGTTGCAATAATCCAATTTAGGGAAACCAAAAGTATGAAGCACAGAACGCCAACTATAGCACAAACCGCCGGGTGGGGTGAATGGCAGCAGTGTTAGCTGGGTGATAAAATAGGACGCTGGAAACTGAGCTGTCATCTTCTCACCTAAAAATAATACAGTTGTAAGTGCCAGGCTTCTGGGCAAAGACAGTCGGTGTGCTTGGGAGGTGATGTGATCAGAGCCTTCCCACGCACAGCGCGACGTAAGCAGCTCCGGGTACCCAGAGGACAGCACCGCTCTTCTTCCTCCTGGTCCCCGGGCAAGTTCCCCTTGCTTTCTGCACGCCGGCCGTGAGCCGCGTGCTTGGGCTTCGCCCTCAGCTGCTGCAAATAAATCCAAAATCACTGGCAGTTGTGGACACCCAAGAGCAAGAATGGCCTGGGAGAGATGTGTTTTAACATTGTTGGGTTAAAACACCGTGCTGCTCGCCGCGGCAGGCAGGGCTGGGAGCCAGCGTCCCGCCGGTTGGGGCTTTAAGCACGCTGGGCACGGTAACACATGCTGCCCTGAACCGCCTGGGGCTTCTTGCATTTTTCTGAGCCTTTTGCCACACATCCAAGACGTGAGGTCCGGTGCTGGTGTCCAAGGAGGGCAGACAGCCCCTGCCCCACTTGCCGGGAGAGCGGGGCGATGCTTCGCCTCCCTCCCCTCGGGTTCATGGGTTTTCTTCGCCCTGCAAGCGCTCCAAGGCTCTGTTATAACCCAGCAGTGCTGCTGGTCTAACAAATATTTCCCCTCTTTGTTTTCAAAGCTCTCTGAGCGACCCAGAGGCTCGCAGTCTCCGTCTGCAGCTCTGCACAGCAGTTCTTTGGTGTGGAAACCGGCGCGTGGGAGCGCGGCGCAGGTGGGCTGAGGTCTGCTCCGCGCTGCGACACCGCAGCGAGCGCGGGCGGCGTGAAAGGGCCGTTGTTATGTTGTGTCCCCAGCCAGCGAGGGACAGGCGGCAGCCGCAGACCCACCGGCCCTGGGAGGACGGGGGTCCGGTCGGGTGGAGCGCAGGGCTGGGGGCAGCGTGGAGGCATCTCCCCCCGCCCGCTCCCCAGCTTCCGCCGCAGCCGTGTTATTCAGAACTGAGCAAGGGATTTTAAAAAATTCAAAAGAGGGATGAGGAGAAAACACAAAAGATGGAAAGAGAAAGACTATAAAAGAGCAGGGAATGAAATGGGAAGACAAAAGATCTAATTACGAATGACATTATTTGCATTCTCATCAACTTAATTAAATTTTATTTTCTTAATGCTTTAATCTTTGAGCTTAATTCAGTGGAACACAGTGCATGAAGGAGGCAATGAGACCTGCGCAGGGTTTGTTTGGGGCAGGCAGCCCCGGCGTTGTTTTTCTGTGGGCTGGATGTTTCTGTTCTCAGTCCTGGAGGTTTCAATTCAAAAAAAGGTGATAAAAATTCAGCATTCCTCCCCTTGCTTATGTGAAATGGGATCTGAAACTGCTCCAGCCTTGACTGGATACCCAGTGTGACCTGACATTTAATCGAGGATGGGAAAGCACAAGTGTCCTAAAGAACAGGAGGAAAAGAACTCTGACATTGTGCTCTTGATGAGAAAATAGCATTTTTCACGTTACATCGCGCGTTCCATTACACTACGAGTACTGAAGGCTATGCAAGTGATGCTCAGAGAGAAACACATTTGGACTTCCAGAGGGAGCTTGTGATGCTTGGGGGGCTCGCATGAATTTTAAATTAAATTATTAAGCAAAAATCTGGCCCAAAGCTCCAGGACTATATTGCCTATAAAATTTTTAAAATTCTTTGAAATTCTGCTCACAGTAAGCATGCCACCATAATAAAGTAGTAATTAGTCTGAAACAAATTAAGTGATCTAAATAGCTAAAGCAACAAAACATGGGTAATGTTGCTCATGGGAAATAACACCCTTGACAACCCAACCAGTCCTTGTCTCTCTGCCTTCTCCTGCATCAGGAGCGGTTGGGAGGGATGCGGGAGCACTGGTGCTTCCCGCCCTGTGAAGCTGCCGGGATCGCACCAGCCAACGCCGCGTTTCTGCCGGCTCCGCAGCAGTTCGGCTCCTCAAGTTCATCGGTAAAACTCACCCCGGCAGCAAGCGCTGTGTAACTCTCTAGGGCTTGTATTCCACGGCAGGCCATCCTTTCCCCGGGGTGTTTCCCCGCTCAGGCGTGGATGTGCTCCCCGTGCGAGTTCCCACACAGCAGAGCCCCCGTTGCGCTGCTGCTGCTCGCTGGGCTTCCCTACCCCCGTGCCACGCTGCCGGCCGGCAGTGCGTGACCTTTCATTTCAGCTGCTGTGGAAGCAGGAACATTCACATTTTAAATTACAGATATTTCAGCCAAATAGCCTATTTGTGTTCAGTCTTTATTACCATCTTACACTGGTTTGCACAGCGGAGGCGGGTTTATTCGGGGGTATACATAATGCTGGGTACATGCAGCCAACACATCTCCGTGCATTGATTTTTGGGCCAGCTCTGGGAAAGGCAATTCAATAGACAATTAAATTAGCAGCTGCATTTGTCATTTTGGGCCCAAATGAGATCCCAAGAAGAAATTGCCCTGCTATTGGCTCGGAGTTCATCACTCTGCGAGGAATATTGTGCGTTACAGCCGGAGCTGAGCTAAGTCTTCATCAGGCCGGGTGCCTGCCTGCAAACTTCATTCTCTCTGCAGATGATCCCAGCAATGTACCCTGGAACAGAGTTATTGCCTGTAACCAAAATGGGAACTTGGTCCGATATCTCCAATACAAAATTAGACGAGACTTTTAACGTTAATTTCAGTGTTTTCCTCTCCGCTTGTGCCGCAGCTGTTTCTGCAGCCACTCTCTATGCCAGTGTAAGTACCACACAGAGTAGGGGGTTAAAGCAGGAACGGGGTCACATTTACAGTTCTGTAAACGACAAAAGCTAAGGGATTTCTGCACACCTCTGCTGAGATGTTGTGCTGCATCAGGAAGGGCCAAATCCCACAACTTCAGGGTCGGTTTGCACAGGTATGTCTGCATTTGCTGTGCCCAGTCTTAAGCTTTTCGTCCTTCGATCCCCATCCAAAGCTCGAGCACCAAAGCCCACCCTCACCCACCCCTTCGGACCGGCCTCCGGGGGCCGAGGAGCCAGAGCAACCCTCTCGGGCTGGGCCTCGCACCAGCCCTGGACTTGGCTGAGGACTGGGGTCTGTGCGAGAGCCGCGTCTCTGCTGGTCCCCCCGTCCCGCCGCGGCAGGGACGTCAGCGCCGGCTGGCATCAGCGGGCGTTTGGGACGCTGTCACCCGCAGTGATGTATGGTGCACGTTGTACAGTGAGAAGGGTTTCCCGTCGGCAGAGCGCTGTGTTTCTGGCACGAGAGCATGTGCAGGCTTTAAATCTGGTGATGCCTGTAGGATCTGCTGCCCAGCATCGCCTTGGCGCCGAGCAAACCATCCTCCAGCTGCATGCACGGAAAGGAACAGCGATGGAGAGGCTGCTGAAACATCCTCCGTCCCTGGGGCTCACAGCCAGCAGGAAGAACGTGCCCTTTGGCCAAGGTTTGCTGCATACACGTTTTATATATCGTTTTCTTTCTCGGCATTTATTGACTGTGTCGAGCACAACCACGTTAGCAATAACGCTCAGAAAACACGGATGAAAATAACTTTGCTGGTTACTGCCAGAGCACTAGAAAGCAACAGCAAAATGTTTTTAGCCCTTGTTAAAACAACAAAAAAAAATTCTTCAAGCCCTGAAAATCCGTCAAACGTGCCAGCAATTGGAAAAGCTCCTTTTCTGTGCCAAAACCAAAAGTGAACGTACGGCCCAAAACCAGAAGCTGCCTAGGCAGAAGGGGTATAACAGCCGTATTTCTGCCTTAGCTGAACATTTTCTCCAAACTCCTGAACCATGCAGGTGCGCGGGCAGCCCAGCCTTTCTGGCTCATTGTACGATGTACCTGCCATCTGCTGCTGCGGTCCGGATTTGTGAGGGCACAGCTGCACGCAGAGTGCTTAGTGAAACAACTGCAGCCTTTTATAGGTGCTTGCAACTTCTGCAACAATGAATCTGTTCTAATTAGCACTAGAAATAAATGTTTATGATGTAGGAAATGACAAAATGTATTTATCACCAAGCTAATAATTCACCGTAGAGGAAACTTAAGGCCAAGCCATACAATGTGAATTGAAACGATTCTTTCTCTGTTTCAGCACGTATACACAGGGATATTTGCAGGCAGTGTGCTAATTAAACTGAAATATCCAGTGTAAGGCTAAGGCGTCACTCGTTATGAACAGATGAGGCCACCAGCGTCTTGGAGCTCTTGTCTTTCTCTTCCGTTGATTTTGAACCTGCGTAGGAGCAGGCGAGGGCAGGGGAGGGTGCGTGGTGTCCACAGCTCGTCACCCAACCCATCAGACTCTGGTCTGGAGAAGCAACTCAGCGTGAACGCGTCCGACCGCGGGCGCCCGCTCTCCTGGGGAAGGGGCAGCTGGGCAGGCGGCTCACCAGCATCCTGCTCATCACACCTGCACAAACACAGGCAAGAGGCGAAGTTGGTCCATCCTGCAGGGACCAGGTGGGCTCTGAGAGCCGGAAGCCCTTCGGGAAGCACCGTGCACCCGAGCAAACCCCTCGGTGCCTCATGCTGGTGATCTGATGTGGGGCTCGACTGCTTGACTCACCTTCCTCGCACACCCAGAGGTTTCCTTTCCTTTCATCTTCTCTCTTTCATGGCTACTGCCCAAATTTGCTTTTGTTTTGACCACTGTAAGGAACAACAAGCCTTGACAGGCTGGGATTGATGGCACCGCTGGGAGCCCGGCAGCCCAACACCCATGCAGAGCCGCCGGCAGTGGCGGGGCTGTCAGCGTGCTGGAGCGCCCGGGCAGGGACCCTGCTGCCGCCGCACCGTGGGCAGCCAAGGCTGGACATGGGCTCGGCTTCTCCTGTGGACACCAGCCCCAGCTGGAGCAGGGGTGCGGGATGGGGGAGCGATTGCCCCCAGGCTCCCCTGGGAGCTGGGCAGAGCCCGGCCAGGGGGATTCATTTCCGCACCTCGTCAGCAGCTAAAGCAGAGGATGATGAAGGTCTGGAGGGGCTGAATCCATCTCTCAGCGATTTGGGCACAGCCTCAGGGAGGGGATGGGGAAGGACCAGTGCTGTCGCTTCTCCTCACGCTTTATTTATGGTCGTTTCTGCTGGAAGAGCAGAAGGACACTGAAATAAAGGCTTTAATTTATTGTACATTACCTATTAAGTGGATGCACAGCTATAGTTTTGAAAACAAAAGCCCGAATTATTAATTCTCCTGTTGTTCACTACTCGGCGATTTCATTTTTCCTCTCCACTGGAACAAAAGCCCCGCGGGGGCAGCAGCTCCCCCAGCACAAATCGCTGCTCCATGTCTCCGGGCGCGGGCTCACGGGCTGAGCCCGGTGTCAGCATTCTGCATGGCGCTTCCCCGCCTGCTGCCTTCCCTGCGGCTCCAAAAATGACTTCAAAGGGAAACTTCAGACCAGGAATCTTCCTTGCCATCAGAATTTTTTAACCTTGAAGACATAACCCCAGCGACGTGCGCCTGAATGCTAACGAGCACCGGGAGGAGAAGGCACTGCAGAGGGAGTCGAACGGGGGGAAGGCAGGGGTTTGGGGGAGTTCTCCATCAAAGCTCAGACACAGCCCTGGGATACCTGAGCCTAATGACAGTGGAAAATAGAAGAGCTGAACCACAGGAGGAGTTAGCAGGGGCACAGTGGCCCGAGCAGGCTCAGGCCCTGCTTTTGGGGAAAATTCCTGCGCTATCACTCGCACCGTCAGAGGCTGTCTCATTTGCTAGCATTGTTGATTATATTTAGCTCTGCAATCATACAGAGAATTCCCTTTTCAAATTTCCATCATAACATGAGCATGCCAACGACATTCCTGAATTTTATTGCCGCATCCACTTCGTGGAGGCAATTTTTCACTGCTTCAAACAGAATTTGCATGGTATCACCTTGGATTTTTACCTGAACATACTCCATAACCTTCTAAGATGGTAAGGTCTTCACAGTACAACCAACATTGCCAAAATTCTCCAATAAACTGAAACATTAGCATTACTTTTTTTTCTTTTTGCCACAGCATCGTGTCTATAGGGAAAGTCTCTCTTTACTCCCTGCAAGCACAAGGATAACGTGTGCTGTAATTAAACAGAACCGTTGTCTTCTGAGCCCGTTATCATCTTGTCATGATGGGACAGTCTCTATCAACTCACACCTTCCTCCAGAAAGTCATTTATTTCCCTTTGCACTGCCTCTAAAGCCACCCATGATCCATAACTACTGTGAGAAATCAGTCCATGCCTGTTACTATTTCCTAAAGCCATGTTGGTCTAACTTCAGCCCCAAAACATTGCCAGATAGGGAAAACCTCAGAGGTCAAGGGGTACGGAAAGTTGGGATGAGCTGTTATTTTCTCTGGAAAGAGTTATCTCACCCTAAGCCACGTGACTGCTGTGTTGGAAGCTGTTAACACTGGCACGTCCTGCGGTTCCCCACAGGAAGATGTTATTTCTCGCATGCAACAAAAGCTCCTGAACAAAATCCAGAATTCCCTGGGAAAAGGAGGCAGAGCACAATTTAACAGCATTTTTGGAGGGAGATGAAGCGCGTGATTGCAGAGCTGATTCCCCACGCAGCTCAGAGCACGGGGCATGGGATAGATTTCCAGGCAAGCCTTCTGCTGCTGCTTTTGCTGACAACAATGAATTTTCACACTAGCCAAATGCAAATTAAATTGTGCTGATGAAAAGCAAATACAGAGGTTTTTGCACTGCTAACACTAAGTCTCCAGATAGGTTGTCCTAAAAATAAAGCCTGCGCACAGTTGTTACAAAAGCTATTGCCTCTTAAAAGAGAAAAATCCTCCTGAACTCCCAGGAATTGTTGGCATCTTTCCCCAGAAGCCACCCGCCTGGAGTTTTGATCTCCTCCCCACTCAGCCGCTGCCCGCGGTTTGAAGTGCTTTATCTGAAGGGCACACTCAGGGCTGCGCGGGCTGAGGCGAGGTGGGAGCGGCGTTGGGGCTCCAGGGCTCGTTTATTTAAGATTTCCCATTAAATCCTGGCTGCGTTGGGCTTCTCTGTGCGCCAGGTCCCAGCTAAGGACAAGGACGGAGCGCAGAGGCTCTCCAGCCCCGTTCCTCGCAGTGGCAGAGCGTGAGCCCGGGCCGGCCCCGACCCCAGGGAAGGGACATCCCAGACTCTTCAGGTGTCACATTTTAAAGCCATTTTCCGTTATCAGCTGTTAGAAAGGACAGAGCAGAAAGCCAGGCCCTTGCACTCTCCTCGACATTATGCCAGTGACGGCTGGAAAGGGTTTTGCTGTGAACTCCCCCTCTCCCTCAGTTTTGTTGGCATTTGTACCAATGTCATTTTTCCAAAAATACATGGCAAAAATTACTCTGTCTCCCAAAGGGCATCAGCGGTACGTGCAGAAGGAAATCAAATTAGAGTCTACAGCCTGTCGTCTTGGGCTAATAAAAGATTTTGTGACATTTATTGGAATAGGAGAGGAACAGGGGAAAGCAAGAGACTTTAAAGAATTAATGCTGATTATGAGCTACCAAAGAACAACAGGCTTGGTGGCACTGGGGGGATTCTGGTATTCTGCACCCAGACACAGAGGTGCCGGCCTGGCCCTTTCCGGCTCCTTTTGTGAGATCGGAATAGGAACCACAACTTTTGTATGAGAATCACTAAACTTGGGAGTTTGGAACTATTCTGTGGTCATGAAAACATTAGCATGATGCTCAGATCATCCCCCATCAGTGTGCTGAGCACCATGGACCAGTAACTCTAGTAAACAGCAATATTTCCACGGCACGACGCATGAGGTGTGTTTGTGTGGTCTGTGAAGTTCCATTTTCAAATAAAGCCTGTTTTCTCCTCAAAAGGAGCTTGAGAAATTGTAATAACTAGTCTTCCACCAGACAGCAATAGTTACCGGGAGCAACCACATTAAATGACACTTTACGGCGAGCGGCAGAAACAGCGGAAGGCCTGGGGACCTCCACGATGGCCCGGGCTGCTGGGGACGGCTCTCCCCGCCTGCAGAGCCGTGGTCTGGGGGCAGCACGCGAATCGGGAGAGACTGTTTTCTTCATGTTTGTTCCCCAACAGCACCCACAAAACACAGAACTGCATCCCGTACTGCGGGACGCCACCCGTGCATGTTCGGGCTGAATCATCCCTGCTTGGCTGAGCGCTGGTGAACATTGACCCCTCGAGAAGATTTGCCAGACCGGCAGCGGCCAGCAGGTGCATTGCATCCCTGCGACTGCTCTCACCCCCTCGCTACAGCACCGCTCCTGCGGCTTCAGCAAAGCCTCTGCAGGGAAACTCGCACAGCTGGCCCTGGTCTGGGGGTGGCATTGCTTTTAGAAGAAGGCAAATGCAGATCTGCTCAGCTCACTTAAGGCAACGGCTGTGAGCAGCCTTGAGCCGTGCCAGGGAAGGGATGAACGCCCCTCATCACAACGATTGCCCATCTGAAGGGTGGGGTGGAGCAGAGTCCAGCAATTGGGGCAGGTGAAAGTGGGAGCATCGTTAGTGCAGAGTATAAATTCTGTGAGGAAAGGCTCTTTCACCTTCTTGGATGGTGTGGTGGTGTTCCTTGAGGTGCTTGTGATCTTCATGTGCTGCTGGGCTCAAATGGGCAACACTCATAATCTATAGCACTAATGTAAGTGACTGACTTGTAAATGATTGTGTGAGCTGTGAAGCTGCCTATATTTCTTCTTAAGGATTTAAGATCATGGGTTTGTTTCACAAAACCTTTCTCTGATTAAGTTGTTTGCTCCTCTGTTGCAGTGGGGGAGAGGGGGATTCTCATTGCACCTCTTGTCCACATTAAATTGCCTGGTTAAAACCAGCTCCCTTGCCTAGATTTGACATGAGCAACTTCTAGATGACACAGAGTTGGTGATGCTAAGTAACTCTTTCTTTTTAAGGAAAGCATTAGAAATATTCATAGCTGTGCTAAAAGCCTGCTCTTTGGGTGTTCTTCTGAACAAGAGAAGATTTCAGAGCAGCACTTTTATTGCTCTGTTAGTGCTCAATCACTGAAAGAGAAAGGGATGAGAGATAAATGAGATCTCATCGTCTTCTCATGTTTCTCAATTTATTTCTTGGGGCATATTTCCTCACTCTTCTCTCCAGACAGCATTTTATCTCTGCTTTTCTTCCATTACATCTCTCCCATTTTTCATTTATTTTTCTCTCCAGTTCTCTTTAGTTTTATCCAACACCTTCGCAAGACCATCTGATTAGAAGCATAATAGGCAAACTTTTTCTGGAATACTTTCCGGTGATATCTTGGGTTTCAGGCAATCACTGCTCTGCCTTGGGACCCAACTTTAAATCATTAAACAATTACAAGTTTGACTGGAATAATATCAGAACTTGAGAGGAATTTTCCCCGCACCCCTGTGCTGTGCAGTGCCTCCAGACTCGCCCTGGGCTCCCTCTCACCCATAGCATCAGCACTCCGTGCCTGGGACGATGCTCTCAGGGCCAGTTGGGAAAGCCCTGGACTGGGGGCTGCCTGGGGGCTTCCCTGACAGCTGGCTGCAGGTAGGGCTGCTGCAAAACTTGTTTTCTGGGAGAAATGGTGTGTGAAACGGCTTTGTTACACTTGGAATTTACGGCTAGATAACTTTTGAGTGAAGAGAGACTGGTGCTGCAGAAGCGTGTGTGCTGAGAGCGATAGGCTTGGCCATGGGGCAGGGCAGCGGGATGGGCAGTTTGTGCTGAGGGCAGGCTGCACATGCGGAACGTCCCCATGAACTTAGCATCTGCAAATCTACTTGTGGTTTTGCTCTTTGTTGTTGTTGTTTACAGTGTGTAAATAGAGGGGTTTTGTTCTGTTGCTTGGTGGCTCCCATGATGGGAGGGAGGAGCAGGCCTTGCTCGATGGGTGCTGGCAGCATCCTTGCTGCCGCTGTGCTGGAGGCTCAGTCTTGCTGCGTCTTCATATTTCATTCCTCACCATGTCCCACTGAAGCACTCTGGTCTGGCCACCCAGCTTCGTACCAAAGCCCACCCACCCATGCACAGGGCAGGACTCAGGTCCCAGCAATCGCTCCTCGGAAGCACAGCGATGCCAAGCGCTTTCCTCCCCGCACTCCTGCACAGGCTTCCCAAACCAAAATCCCCAAGCAGAGTTTCTGACCCCCTTGAGTGGCAGCACCCTACTGTCTTTTAGTTGGTGAATTCACTGCTCTTAAAATACCAGCTGAGCCCCTGACAAAGGGCAGCAAAGTGTTTTCTTGCTAAAGAAGAAGAAAACAGAACCTCTGTGAAATTATCTCCCGTTTCTCATTGTATTACAATGCAGTTGCACAAACAGCTTCAGATTAAATAAACACATCTGCATACAAATTGCTCCAAATATCTTCTGATGATTCTCATGACCTGAAATAGAGGTTCAGTTTGAAGCAAATGAATAGTTTCCACTGAAGTTTATTTTGCTCAGGAATTGGCGCTCAGATGGGTACTTCCCTGGGAAGCAAGGCTGCCACGGAGGCATCCGCTCAGAATTTTAAGCAGCCTCCTGTAAACACTGACTGGAGCAGCAGGAGCATGTAATTGATAATAAATATTCCACACCATCTCTCTCCAAAGATAATTCAAAGCAAGCATTTGAAATAGTGTGCTAGGAACTAGAACATTTCCAGACTTTGTTTGTTTTGGTTCTCTCTTTTCTTCCCTGGTATCACAGGACACATCCCCGTGCAAGCTGTGGGTACCTGCTCCGCTGAGACCCAGAGCACTTGCTCTATCACTTGGTGTTCTCAGGATATTTTCTGCTCAGCCCAGTGTGCTGTGCTTGGAAACTGCCTGCTGCTCTCCACCTCATCTTAAACTCAACACCCTCATCTGTACCCCCTGCCTGAGGTTTGGGGGCTGAGCTCCAGTGGGCTCTGGGTGGGGGATTGGTGCGCAGGGCTCAAGCCCGTGTGCGGGCAGCGCAGCCAGCACCGTGCTGGGGGGCTCCTCCGGCCGTGCCCCGCGACCAGGTTTGGGGCTGGCACGTGCTCGGATCCAGCACCAAAAGGGTGCTGGTGAGTACCACATGCCAGTATTCCTGGCAAAAATAGCTGCATGCTCTTGTTGTAAGGGAACCCCCCTTGGAAAGGAGAGGTATTGTCTGTGTTTAATTAGTGGGAACCTGAACTCCTTTGATCAGAACATTGTTCGTGTAGCATTTGACAGAAATAATGTTTAACATTTAACCTGAGCTTAAAGACAGAATGTCTTGGCCACCAGCATTGCCCATTTAATCAAGGGCAAATGTTCCCTTTGGAAGAACAAAGAGAAGCTGGCAAGAGAAAACTGAGTTGCCCTCAGGTGACATGCAACCGTACACGGATGAACAGTACTTCATCCCTGAGGAACACCAGAGACACTAAGGACACCGAAGAAAGGAAGGCATGCACAGAGAGGCTTGAAGAGGAGCCAAGAATGACCTAATGCCATTACACAAGCGATGTAGATTAGAATAAATACGTATTAGATGGGCAGAATATGTATGAAGTTATACTGTAAATGTAACGAAGGAGCTGGCTTTGGATATGCTTGATCTGTGGAAAACCCACCGAGCACCCAGGCCTGAAATAAAGAGCGTTATCTCTCCTGAGTGTGTGTGAATTGGCTCATTGCACACCGGGTGAAAGAATCCGCTTTTTGGACAGCGGTTTCTGGCGACCCAGAGGGGACAGCAGTGACGCCTTGCCTGGATTGACTTGCTGGCTGCTGGTGGGGAGAGGCTGCTCTCCGGACTCCAGCGTGCCGACCTTTCGATCGAGGACTCCGCGTATTCTCCCCAGCCGGAGCAGGCAAGCGACACAAGGGTGCAACGCTTGCTGAAAAGAGCTATTGCCTGTTCGTTGGGTTTGACAGCGATGACGGGAGCATAGGATGCTGTGGTGTGCATGCTAAGGAAGGTTAATCATCTGCGTTTGACAGCCGTGACTGGATCGTATGAAACTGGAATATATGAGATCCTGGTTGAGAGCATTCTTTTGGGGTAAAAATATGGGTGTCTGGGGATCTACAATACCTCCTTGTTCCCCCTGAGGCTGTATGTTAAAGCATTGGGACAAATTTGGAGGGGATCCCCTGACAAAAGGAGAAATTATTGAATACTGCAGTCATTGGTGGCCAATGTATAAACTAGATAGCAAGGAAAAGTGGCCAGAAAATGGAACTTTGAATTATAATTCTATTTTACAGTTGATGTTGCTTTGTAGAAGGTTAGATAAATGGGACGAGGTACCTTACGGGGATTTGTCTTTACCTTAAGAAACAATTATGAGACTCAAAAGGAGTGTAAATTATTGACTTCAGACTCTAACGTAACAAAGATGGTGAAAAATCCTCAGTGGTGGTGTTCTGCTTGTAGCGTAGGAAAAAGATGTTTAAAACTGGAAGATGAGGAGGAGGATGATATTCAGATGTTGGTGGCTCCGGATGAAGAAAGCGTTATGAGCGGGATAGGAGGAAGAGAAAGGGGCGGTGAAGCCAGTGAAATTTCAGCCCAGAGGCAGGGAGAACTGAGCAGGGCGTCACCCTGCAGTGCAGGCCCCCTTTGTCAAGCAGCGGGTCCGGACGGTTCCCCGGTGTGTGTAACAGTACCGTTTACTACCTCAGATTTAATGAACTGGAAGGAGTCCGCGGGATCCTATTGGGATAATCCTGACAGGATGTACGGGTCTTTTAGGATAATTGTTGGAAACCATAATCCAGATTGGCGGGATATTCAAGTATTGTTAAATAATTTATTTGTACCAGAACAAAAAAGAATGGTCATGGAAAAAGCAAGAGAAGAAAATGAATGACAAAATGCCAGGGACGGTCCTGAGTGGTTTATGCCAACTCAGGATCCCACCTGGAATCAGAATTCAAATGCAGGGAGATTAATGATCAAACAATATCAGCAGCTGACTTTGTATGGAATTAAAAATGGGGTATCTACACCAGAGAGTCTTGCCAAATTGTATCAAGTGGTGCCGGGTAAAACAGAAGACCCATCCGCCTTCTATGAGTGGTTGTGCGAAGTGTCTCAGCAGTGGACAGATCTGGACCCTGAAGATGAGGCCAACAAGAGGACTTTTACCACTTATTTGTGAGACAGTTGGCACTGGATATTAGGAGGAAACTACAGAAGGTAGATGGAATGTCAGGAATGACGTGACCTCAGCTGACTGAAATCATGTATGAGGTCTGTAACACTGGGGAGGAAGTTGAAAAGAAAGTGAAAAAGAGAAAAATTGAAAGCTAGGAAGCCAAATGCAGCAGTGCTGGCAGCTGCCTTTGCTGAGGCTCAGGCTCCATCTAGAGGTCGAGGTTTCGAGGGGCCCAGGACGAGGAAGGGGTCGAGGGGCAGGGAGGGGATCAGGAGTGGGGATTCCGTGGGAAAGAGATAAGGGGAAAGCGGGAGGTTAGACCCTTTTCCCAACCAACTAAATGTAAAACTGGTAACAAGATGTTTCAACATGAACTTCTATATATGCCAGATGCCTCTAATGGGAAGGGACTTGTTAAATAAATTAGGGGCACAGCTAACCTTTGATGAAAATAAAGAGTCCATATCCCGCAAAATAATGCCTGGGAAGCACAAATATATGTATTACAGGAATTACCTGAGACAGCGGAAGACAAGGAGAAGAAAGAACCAAACCACCTCTTTTTGGAGACAGACGATGCTGCAACCCCTTTTGTACAGGCAAGCGAGAACCAAGCACAGCCCCACAATTTTGGGAAATGTACTTGTGAAAAAACTGGAACAGTGACTTCTTAATAGCTCGGGGCAAGGTTATTAACTCTCTCCACAGGTGTACTCTGGTTAAAACTCCTGTACCTCTGGATTCACCAGTACACCCCTTCAAGCCTGGAGATTCAGTATATTTACGGATGTGGAAAGTCCTGGATCTGTTACACTAGAATTAAAAAAGATACCATCACCTCTGTGGGCCTCCACGCCAAAGGGACCTTTGAAACCACAGCTCAGTCATAGCCAGCATTGAATCACCCAAATGAGGTGATACTTGTACCTATACCTAGGTGGTCCGAGGGTCCTCACCCGATGGCAGCTGCTGGGCTGTGCTACGTCCGAGTCCCAGACACGAGCAGGGTCCCACAGTGCACGGGATGCCAGGGACGGGGCCAAAGCGCAGCCTCTCCCGTTGATGTGGGAACACAGCTCTGGTCACGCTGGATACACCACTATAATGTAAGCAGAAATTCCTATCAGAGGAGATAATGATCTCCCACTAATCACGGGGAATGTTAATCTGTGGATTCTTAAGATAATTGCCTCCGCAATTAACGGTAGATCAGATAGGGGTACTACTCTCCTTGCCCAGTCCGGCTTTGGCGCAAGGGAATTGCAGCGGGGCAGAGGCAGGGCTGCGCAGGACAGGGAGGTGGGTGGGAGCCTCCCTCCGCTGAGGCTGTGCCGAAAGACGCTTTCGCAGCATGGCTGGCTGCTTCCCACCCGGCTGGCTGGAGGGAACGGAGGGTTTCTGTGAGAGGAGGGCTGAAAAGAAACTGGGTTTCAATTCTATTATACGCGTTGAATCTAAACACAATCTGATGGCGAGAAAATGTCTGACAACCTCTGCGGTGTTGTATCAGGCGTCAGGAAAGAAAGGAACTGGTTATTTTGGGAGCCACAGCACTGGCTCAGCTAATTGCAACTTCTGCAAATACTGAATTGTGTGGAATTTTTAAGTGCATTTTGGGGAACATTCAAAATGCTTTATTTTCTCCAGAATGTGGTATTAATGCTTTGTAAATTCCCCCAGCTCCAGCTGCAGCAGGAAAGGCATTGTAATATCCACGCTGGAAATGAGCACGGTGTAATTAACACTTCTCCTAGCCTCAGACACAATGGAGCTTCCAAGATGAACTGCACACAGAAGAAAGCCGGATGCTGTGACAGGGCAATCTGTGCTTTACGTGAGCGCTGTGTGCGGCTCCCACGCAGCCGCCGCTGCAGTGACACCCCCCTCCTCTCGTGGGAAGGGGGCAATCAGCCGTGCGGGACCCCGAGCCGTGCCCGGGCCATGGGAGCTGCGGCACCGCAATGTTCCTCCCGGCTGCTGGGGAAGTAGCTCATCCCCGCTGCTTCCATGTCAACGTCTGCAGGACTTCTCCAGCTGCGGCTCTGGTTCTCGCGGGGACACTGCGGGACGATCTCCCGTCCGTCGGAGCTGCAGGGCCAGATGCTCTTTCCTCTCACTCGGTGCCTGTCTCAGGCCAGGTGCGAAGGGAAACCCTGCCGCTCGAGCCCTGCACGGGTGCAGGGTGTGCAATCTTTGCTGCACAAGAGAGTTCTGTAAATGATGCAAATCTCATAATTTGTATGTGAAACAGCTTTTCCTTTAGCTGTAAATTGGGTCCAGCCAATTGAAATTCTCAGTCTTGTCTTAGGGGAATAACCTGAAAGGAAACCCAAGGCAGCAGAGCCGCCTCTGCTTGTAGGTTTCTATTTATTGCAAAATAATTTCCCACCGCTGTTTTCTAAACTGCTCTGACAGAAACAAAGCGGCAGGTCAGAGCGCTGGTTTCACTCGGCAGCAGCTGCGTGGAATTGCAGGTTTGACCTCATTTTATCCTCTGAGCACTCAGAGATTGCTTTCATGGCCAGGAACCATACGAGAAGAATATAGATTCCTTCCAGAGCACGCTGAACATGGAAACAATAAGTGACCTCTAAAGTTGAATTCTATAGCCACAAGAATAAAGAATTTCTTTCTTTAGGAATGAAAGAAACAGGTTTTATATCAACACAAGAACAACAGCTGCTCAACTAAAAATAACTAATAAAATGGAAACAGAAAAGCTCTTTCCAAATTATATCCTTTTGAAGAAATCATCATGCCATTTCTGCGATTCCCTCTGCTTTCCATACCTGCACTGCTATCTAACAGCACAGGCTAAGGAAGCCGAGGGATTTGACAGTTTATCACGTTCCTCCTTTGCGAGCACGTACAGGCAGAGGGAAGCTGGGCCAGGTCTGCTCTGAGATTCAGTACCAGGAAAAACGGGCGAATTTCCACTTGGACGATGTGATGCCCAAAGGGCGTTCTCACAGCACAGGAGGGAAGGAAATAAGCCAGCAGCTTCAGGCTACCGATCTGCTGGAACAGCCTTCCCTGAGGAGCAGGGCAACGCCGTCCGGGTGATGGCAGTGAATTCCCCCCTCCCGTGGTTGCTGGGTTAGTGCATCACAGAGGGTTTGGGTGGGGAGGGACCTTTCAAGGCCATCTGTCCAACCCCCCTGCCAGGAGCACCCACCTTCCGCTAGACCAGCCAATGGGCGCCAGCAGCCTGGGGTTGGAGGTGAATGTATGGGTGTTTTGGAAAAGCGTGGCCTCTGCTTAGCGCTGGCTGTGCTGGCAGGGTGATTTGTGCCCTGCTTTCAGAGGAAGGTGGCGGAAGGTCTGCTCGCTGCTTTGCTGGTCTCTGTAGCTCCAGCGTGGCTGCCCACCGCACTGGGGCCCTGGGTGTGAAACAGTTTGCGCGCGAAGGGGATGGTGTTGGAGTAACAAGTGCACGCGTCCAGATGAATAGATGAGAGCAGAGCCAAACTGGCTTTTTGACAGATGATGTGAAGCTAGGGTCATAAAAACCCCTCTCTCCCCCATAAGTACATACTCCTTGACTTGAGTTAGGAACGGTGCCAGGAGTTGTTACAGATGTGAACGCAGCATTTTGCTGCCCTACGCTGTGATGTTTCTGGGGGATCAGGAGATAGCGCGTGGAAATGGCTGGTCATTTGTCAGGGTAGGGGTCCGCACACCTTCGCAGCAGCATCGCAGCCCCGCGTGGGCGATGGCCAGGCCTCGCAGCATGTTGCAGGTCGGGGGCTGGTGGCTTCTGGACGAGCTGTGGCTGCAGCAGCGCCAGGAGAGATCAGGAATCCTGAGAAGCAGCATTTTTGGTAGCCTTATTCTGGGGTCGCGGCTGGGGAGAGGTGGAAATTCCTGGCCCCCCCAGTGGGTTGTGCGTGGGATCGCCACAAACACAGATCTCCGGGTGCTGGAGCCGAGGTGCTGGGTCCGTGAGGGGCATCGAGCAGAAACCGCCTGGAAACTCCCGAAGGCGCCGGGGAGAAGGAGTCTCACCCCACGCCCCGATCCCCCTCCTGGTCCCTGCCCCGGTCCCGATTCCCATCCCGATCCCGGACCTTTCCCCCAGTTTTGGCCGCTGCCGCAGCTGCGATTTGGCACCCACTCAGCGCCTGATTGCGATCCGCTGGCACCCATCAGCGGGCGCTATTTGTGCTCCTCCGCTCCCGCACGGCCCCCCCGGTACCGCATCCCGGCATCCCCGCACCCCGGCATCCCCGCGGAGCCTTTCCCGAGGTAGGAGCGGGGGGGTCAGGGGGGCTGGCACAGAGCTGGTGGCCCGGTGGCAGCGGGGGCTCCCGCGGGGCAGGCGGCCTTCGGGACGAGCCCACTCCCCAGAGCTCCCCCAGCCCACCGGACGCTTTGCTCTCGGCTGCTGCTGCTTTGGGCTTCGGGTGCCGGTGTGAGCGCGAGGTTCCCTGCGTGGAGAGGGAATGGCGCTTTAGCTCCCTTACTCTGTCAGAAACGTTAATCAGGTGTCCCCAGACATCCTAACTAATTTGTTCTGAGTGGAAATAAACGTCTCTAGACTTCCTTTGTCATTTTCAATCTCTTTTCAACTCCCATCTGTTTCCTTCATGGTCTGTGAACTAAAAATGAAAGGGGGGAAAAATGGAGAGGAGTTGATTTAAATTTTCCTTATCGAATGCAGTTACCGTAGTTGGGCTCTGGGGATCTCAGGGAAAGGTTGCACGCGCCTCTGCTGAAATATAAACAGCTGTGGGAAATGCCCTTTAACTGCAAATGTTGCATGGGAGTCATTAATAACTGCGGCGTTTCATTAGATGCTGCCAGATGTGTAACTCTGGTGCTCTGTGAGAGTACCGGCAGGTCACCAGCCGGCCGCGTGAGCAGTGGTGGTAGGGCTGGTTCCTCTCCCAGCGCACTGGTCAGGGGAGCGTCGCGTGCTTGCTGTGCCTTGCTCGCCTTCCTCCTGCAGCCTTGGGGTTCTGGGGGGATGGGGACCCCACCCCCCTTGCCCTCCGGCCCACGGCCGTGCCCTGACCACTGCTCTGCTGTGTGCGAGCGTGCAGAGCAAACGGGGCATCTGGTAAGGTCAGGGATGCTCTCCTCCTCCTCCTCCTCCTCCTCCTCCTCCTCCTCCTCCTCCTCCCATGGAGGGGCACCGAAGCTCCGTGTCCCACCTGGGAGCAGCAGCTGCCCCAAACCTTGTCCGTGCTTGGAGCAGGAGGTGAGGATGGGGACACAGAGTGGCCCCTGCCATTTCTCGCCACCAGTGAAATCTGCAGCGGGAGCCCCTCTGCTTGCAGGGCGGTGGAACAACTCTTCCGGAGCGGCTGCAGGACAGCGATTGTTATTTTGAAGACCTTGTTACAGAAAGATTAATTCCTGTTACTGATCTCTGCTTCAAGCTGAGCGCTTAAATGCACCGGCAGGAGCTGGGCAGTGATTAATTGTCTCAGAGCTTTGATTCAAAGAAAGCAAAAACTACCAGAGCCGATTTTAAAGAGTGGAAATCCTTTGCTAGGGTGAGGCAGGTGATTACTCAGCTCAAACTGGACACCTCAGAGCCAGCCAGGAGGTCTCAGGAGAAACCAGAGCAAGGAGAGCTGCAGGCCAGGCTCTGTGTTCGTGGCCGGCTCGCCCCCCGTCCCGGTGCCACCCAGGACACCCCATTCCATGCTGCTGCCTGGCCCCGTGCCCCTGCCAGGGTGCGAGGGTGAGCTGTTCCCTGGCCAGGACTGCGTGGGATAACTCACACCAGTGATGGGTGGTGGGTGGTGGGTTGGTGGGTACTGGGGAGCAGCAAACGCTGCTGCCCCGTGCAGCCTCTGCTCAAAAACCTCCCTGGGGCTGTGGGGCTGTGGGAAGTGCCAGCTCTTCCAACTGGGATTTGGGGAAAGGCAATCCAGTGCTGCAAGGCACTGGAAAAGCCAATTACACACTTTTCCCCAGGAGACGCTGTTAATACCCAGGAAAAATTGAATCAGTTCAGCTTCTGGAAGCTCAAGTTCACCTCTGCCATCACCAGCAGCGTTTTCTGCAGTGTAGGTCGCACGCTGGAGGGGCTCCTCTGGTGCCGGGGACCAGCTGCCTCCGCTCCCCAGCCACCCTGGGTGACGATCCGGAGTCACCCCCAGCACTCATGGGGTCTGGGTGTGGAGCAGGGCGTGAGGCAGGGTGGGCACAACGTCCCGGCTCTGCGGGATGGAGGTTTTTTTCCTCCTCTGCTGAGAAGGAAGTCAGTTATAAAGTGGCCAAGGCTTTTCACATGGGGAACGAGCAGGTTGCTATACCTAGCAGGGGATTTTCACAGCTTTTTCCCCTTCAGTGCATTAGCAGAGTAACAGACCCTGTTATAATTTAACAAACCCTATTTCAGACTGAGCAGCCTTGTTTCAGGGCTGGCTCGTGTTCAAGCTAGTGGGACAGCCAGCTCAGCTGCTCGCTCAAGGAGCTGGGAAGTGACCTGAAAGGAAAGAGAGCCACAAATGGAGCAAAAACCTCTGGCAAGGCGGGACTGCCTGGGTCTGGGCTTTCTCACAGCTCGGTGTTGGAGCAGTAGGCATCGGCTGGTCGCCGGCGTGGGGAGGGCGAGGCTGCGGATGCAGTGGGTGATGGAGACGCAGAGCCGGGTAACCTGGCTGCCCTGCTCGCTGTGACCTCCTGTGTCACTTTTATTCCTGGCAAAATGAATTTACTCTCCATGTAATTATAGAAAGAAAATAGTTTTGACCCTGGCTTCATACTTTTTGGCTTAATGTGCGTAATTGCTTTGCCAGCCATTTATTACTGTCAGCATTTCCAGTCCGGGCAGTGCGGAGCAGCTGAGGGAGGGCGTGGGGGACGGGGCGGTCAGAGGTGTGCAATAATACAAAGCTGGTTACAATTGCATATTAACAACAGATACGGGCCCAGCCTGCAGAAACATCCCGCTGTCCACGGGCCCGCTGGGGAGAGGTGAAAGCGCTGTGCAGAGAAGGGCGAGGCACGGCGGGGTTGCTGGTGGCCGTGCCCGTGCTCCCGCAAGCTAGGATGCTGTGAGAGCCCCATTTCGGCAACCGGCAGCAATGTGCAAGACATCTGTGTGCTGCTGGCGGGGAAAGGGAGCAGAAGTTGCAGAGCGGTGTCCTCCCGCGGGACGTTTCTGCCCTCTGTACCGGGGTGAAAGAAGCAGCGGAGTGGAGGCTGCGTTTGCACTCGTGTGTGGCAGGGAGATGCTGCGTAGCGAAGCCCCTCAAGAGACGAGGTTGCCCTTGGCTCTGCAAACAGATTCCCCCGCGGAAGCAGAGCGGTGGCGTGGGGCAGTTGTGTCCAGGCTCGCAAAGCCAGCGTCGGCAGAGCCAGCTGTGCCCCGGCAGACGGATGCTCTGCGGCCCCACTGTGCCCGCTGTGAGCTCCTCTCCTCACAGAGGTGCTGCGAGCAGCTACGGCCAAGACTAATGAGTTATTGACCGGCAGATAATGGGAATAGCTTTATTTCTAGTGACTGGATTGCTTATTGATCACATTCGCGTGCAGCGCTGGGAAGCCTGAGCACACACCGCTCGTTATTGCCAGCGTACCTTGTATAATTAACGCCGTTCTGGGCATCGCCAGCATTGGCGCCTGCAAAGGCGTGCACTGGGAGAGGAGCGTGTGCCCGGGATGGAGACCTGGGAGCCTGTAAATCCATCTTGGTTTAAGCGTAATTAGCAATGAAAGAAACACCAACTGCTTGGTGTTTCCAGGTAATCCTGGTAATTGGAGAGAAGGGAGAGAGGGAAGGGGGAGCTCCCTGTGACCAACAGGCAAAGCCTGGAAATGGGCCAGTACCGCAGCGCTGCATCCCTGGGGATCCCGCAGGGCTGGTGAGAACCGGCCAGTGCTCGGTGCTCTTGCCAGAGTTTGTGAAGCACAGCAGAGTTCTCACCCTGATCCTGGTGAGACAGGGTTATGAAATCAGCGAGGCAGAGGGAACAAGGGGTAAATGCTGCCTGATGGTACAAAGCGTTCCAGGCAAATAGAATTATTGTTGAGTCATCGCTTACCTTTTGTCCTTTAACCCTGAGAGACTATGCAGATATCTAAGCTGTCATCAGAATTTGCATTTCAAAGTAATAGATGCAAAAATAAACATATATTTCAGCCTCTGCAATATCCAGCAGATTAAAAAGAAATTACTCTGGCCCCTGCGCACCTAGGACATGTTTCTCTTCTGCATTAAGAAACTGAACTACGTCCAGCTATTGGCTGGAAAGTGTACGGGAGAGGGTCCAAGATGCATTTGGACACAGAGGAAATTAATTGGCTTTAAGATGGGAAAATAAGTCTGCTAAAGGGTACTCCACAAAGTGAGACTGTGGGGCACAAAACCTTCGCTCAAGCAAAAGCAAATCGCTGTTCAGTGGGAAGTTGTTTCTTCTCTCATCAGATCTGATTGCATAATCCAATTAAAGAAGTGTATCTTCTCCTTGGTGATCAGACTGACCAGCCAGCGTGCAAATGCCACCAGCCCCGCACTTCATCATTTCCCAGTCTAATTACTGGTGAAGAAGGCTGGGGATGAGCAACACAATCGAGTGCGTTATTGACTGCCGCGCTGCCCACACGCAGGACACAGATCAGACATCGATCCTCCGGGCCCCGAGGTCTCCTCCCGCTTGTCACCAGCTCAGATACTGTTCCTGTCACTTATTTGCCTTGGCATTTGGTCACAGCAGCAGTGGGAAGGTATCCCGCTAACGAAGGGGTTTTGTTTTGCTTGCAAACTGAGCTGGTTGGGTGCAACAAGCTTTCCCAAGGACAGATGAGTCGGAGAGCCAAGAGCAGGGGGAAGAAGGACTCGGGAGAGGGGCAAAGAGGGAAAACACGGCCCGAGCCGTGGCATCTCCAGTTAGTGCTGACCAGCGTGTCCAGGGGCGCGTCCGCAGCCCCTCCAGCACGTGTGCAGCCCAGGCTCGTGCCCTCAGCGGGGTGCGGTGCTCAGCCTCGGCACTTCAGGCTGCCTGCATCCACTTCCAGATGCAGGGGCTCCCTGCGCCTCTGCTGCGCTCCGGAACACCCCGTGTCCCTGCTGTGGCTAAGCATGGATTAGCAGGGATCGTCCCTCTTACTTGGGAGGATTAAACGTGTTATCCCCCTGCAGCCAGCGTGGATTCAGTTTATACTTTTTGTTGTAAAAAGCAGCTTTCATTTTTGAAGCATCTCTTTTTCAGCCCTTCAGAGAGGGGCTCAGTGCACACCCCGGGCGAAGTCGGGACCTCGGGAAGCCACCAAGACCAGCAAGGCTTTTGGGTGGGGAGGGGCTGGCCCTGCGTCAGGCCACCTTCCACACAATGGAGCCTTTCCCTCCTTCGCAAGCCTTGGGAGGCGGCAGGTTGCAGAAAGCAGTTCCAGGGTGGTGGAACTCCTGTGTCCACGAGCTGTGCGGGGGTACCCTGGCAGGATACCTGGCACCTACCGCAGGCGTTGATTTTGTTGATTTTGCTCCCCAGGACCAGGCTGGGGGCTGTGCACTAACTCCTGATAAGCTGCTGTAAAGAGAGGGGAAGCAGTTTTCCCGGTGCCTCCCGCTCCGCAGCCGCACGGCCATGCCGCGGTGCCTGCCCGCTCCGGGCAGGATGGCTCAGGGTGGGAGCGCTGCGCTTGCTGAGCCGGGGCAGAGGCGACGGTGGAGCTTGGCAGGCATGTTCCTGACTGCACAATTAGCAATGAACAACTCCCTAATGATTGTTATAAAGTTTTAAACCAGCTAATGGGTCCTGGGAAGAAGTAGTTCATGGAAAGTACAAAGCATAAAAGAGCAAACACAAGCTGTGACATTTTAAATGAGAAGGCAGAACCAGTCTCTCTGCAAGTGATTATGGAATTATAGCACTGCCGCAGTTATCCGTTAGCCGGGGATGTGCTGAGAATGCAAAGCTGGGGCCGGTGGAGCCGTGCAGAGGCACAGGCACGCACTGGCACCAGAGAGGCCATGGATGGGACCCTAGATTTGGGGGTCAGTGACGAGGCTGTCTCTCCTGGAGATGAGGAGCCTTCCTGATAGCCCCTACCTGCCCATGGGGACTCCCTTGCCCCTTTGGCAGAGGGTCCCTGGCTGCCCCAGGACCCCGTGCTGCCCTGCAGCCCCCTGACACCCTGCCCCCCGCAGCAGTGCTGCCGAAGTTTACACCTTCCTCTTTTATTTATGACTTTCATTCCACTCTCTGCTGACTCTCTGATGGCAGCACTCCAATTTAATTAAGTAAATAAGGTGATTAATTTAGATGCCATGGACTCTTCTGCATGAGCCCCGAGAGCACTCCTGGCTGCAGGCTGGGCAGGACATGCCTGGTCCAGGCTGCCCCATGGTTCCCCCTCGATCCCCCCTGATATCGGACTGTGTCTCCCGTGGAGAGGTCTGCGAGCCGAGTGCGGTGCTGGACCCACGGGACCCACGTGCTCCCGCCCTGTGGCCAGGACCCGAGGGCGTTCAGGCCACCCCTCATGCCGGTGGCCATCCAGCATCCTGGGCTCCAACAACAGGTAGAGAAGCTGGACTGTGAGGGCAGGAGCAAATAAAGCCAGCTTGCAGCTTTGTGGGTATAAAAAAGATTAAGCCACATTTTTCCACTTAGTTTTGATGCAGAGCATTTTCTTAATGCAATTCAGAGAACAATGTGGAATAACTCCATTAGTACCTGATTACCTTGGCTATTGACCCAGCACTCCCAAACGGTTCGGCACAGTACGGGATTTTTCCCTTAACGTGTTATTGCCAAGTAGCCACGAAATTGCACAGGATTACAAACCTCCCCGCTTTAATGGAAACTCCTCTACTCAGAAGGTTTCTGCAAGGAATAGAGACAAAATGCTTTAGCATGCCAGTGAATTAGGAAGAATATTCCTTAGCCCAAAGGATAAACCCTTTTATTGCCTACCTGTCCGGGGCTGAAGAGGATGATGGTCTTTGCAAGGAGCACAAACTGCCCAGGAGAATGGCAAGAGATCAGCCTCTGAGGTGCAGGAAAGGAGATAAAGCAGGTATATGGAGGTAAAGCTAATTAAATTGAGAGTCATGGCTACAAAGACTAAAGGAGGTGCCTGATCTGGTGATAAGGGCAGAGGAGAGGGATTGAGGACACCTGCCTTCTGATCTCAAGCCTCCCCTTAGTGTGTTATGTAGCCTAGGGCAAGTCACTTAATTCCCAGTTTTGCCATTTAACCCTGCACGAAAATAAACCAGCCAGCTATTTACATGCTCTGCAGCACTTCTGCAGCTTGGGAAAACTCGGAAATGTTTTGAGATCCCACATTGCTGTACAGGCACAGGGCAGCCATGACCACTAAGGCCAGCTGGAGGCACATCCTGGCGTGTCCGAGCACATCCCGGTGTGTCCAAGCACTTGAGCCCTCGGCCCCAGCGCTGGCAGCACAGGAGCCTCCAGCTCCAGCTCCGCCAGTTCTCTGCAGTGGAGAGGTTTGGATGTGCCTGCTGAGAGCTCTCGCGTTTCTGCGCACCCTCTCGCCCTTTTGGCAGCAGAACGTCAGCAGCAGCTGTGACTTCATCCCGGGAAGGAGGAGAGGGGAATGTCCTTCACAGCTGGGGACAGGCGGTGCGGAGCAAACCCGAACGATGCTTGGACGGACTGGCTCAGCAGCAGGATTTCAGGGAGATGCAGTGATATTTATGATACTAAACAATTCCAAGCCCCACAGCTAGTGGTAAATGTAGCAGAAGGAAGGGCAATATGATGGCTGATGGATGCAGAAGGGCAATTGAATGGGGTGCTGTGTTTGATAAATTATTTGTAAAGTTAAACACACAGTGAAGGTATTGCAGGCTTGCCTGCTCGGGAGGTAAATGAGTCAGCCGGCAGAGATTGAGCCCAGATGATTAATGGTTATAAGCACCATTGTTTGCTAAGCTGACAAGTCACCAGGAGTAAAAACAAAGCTGGAATATTTTTAATTGGGTTTTATTAATGCCTCCTTGTCTGGAACCAGTTTGGTTCCAAACCAGGGAGTCAGTGTGCCAGGCTGTGGTCTCTGCAGCACGTCGTGCAGCGCCCCGCGCCCCGCTTGCCCGGGAAGCTGTCTCTTGTGCGGGATGCGGCAGAGACACGGGCAGCATCCCGCCGGCGCGCGGCACCCCTCCGCTCCAGCACCAGCCGGAGAGCCGGGCCCCATCCTCCGACCTGGCCTGGCAGAGGAACAGACAAGTCACTGCCCCTGCAAAGCCTGAAATGGAAGTTTTCTAACAGATTAAGTGAGCCTGTGTGGCAATGAGCTTGATGCTCACACAGTTGGATTAGTGCATAACAAACAACTGTGTGGATTTACATTTCAAATTAACTTTGGAAGAAGCACAGTAGTCTGTTGCTTGCCTAAAATCCATAACAGTTCTTTGGTCTCACATTTAAGTCCATAAAAATGCTGCTGTTACTAAAAAAAGGGCTACTTTGGGAATCTGAGCCCTACATAAGCCAATTAAATTTAAATACTGACACCATTTCCTTACAGCTTTTCCTATTATTTAAAAATTACTCCCGTGTAGATCACCTGACTGGTGTTTGAACAGTGGCTGCAGACACACCGGGGCTGGACAGCGTGTGATGGCCAGCCTCATGCTCCCACACACGGACACGTGTGTGGATGAAAGTGATGTTGATTTAGCAAACGACTTTTTAAAAAATGCAAGGGATCCTTTGTCAGTGATGACTAGGCAGAAGACAAGAGATGGCAGCTTTCTCCACCCTGCTTTTCTCATGTCCTGAGCCAGGACAGGCATCCCTGGATGTGCTCCTTAGCCTCTTATTCTGAGCCTCATTTATGTAAATTGTTCATGAAGCGCGTGTGATGACGGTGGAGAACTTTTAGGCATAAGCAATGCAGCTGCGTTTTCTTTCCTCCTGTTTCCTGCAGCAGCCACGCCTCCGCACCATAAACCCATCACCTGGATCTGTCTCTCTGTCACCTTCGGCTGCTCTCTCTTCTCCATCCTCCTCCTTTCTTCCCCGTGAGCCTCCCGTCCTCATACACGCCAGCTGGGTGCTCTTCAGACATGGCTGCACCTCACACTCCTCTGTGTGCACAGTCCAGGCCTTTCTGCTCCCCAGCAAACCGAGCAAGGGGGGACGGCAGTTTTACGTGTGCACCTTCTGCAGATACTGGAAGGAGGGTCAGCTGCCACCCCGCCTGGGACCCAGTAATTACAGCCGAGGAGTTTGGAACTAATGAAAGAAGTGGCGAGGTCTCAGAACGACTGAGTCTGAATGGAGTGGTTTCTGGCACCCTTTCAAACTGATTTTAAATATGAACTCCCTCTAAACCTCCTCCCGATCTCATTCCCTACATCGCTGATTCCTCATCAAACAGTTTAAATTAATTTGAGCTTGCCATTCTCTGCCCTGTTATCTTTTCCCCCCTCATTTATGAATTTTAAATCAACTTGTTAACAACCTACTTAGTTGTATAATTTTGCTGTAATAATCCATGCCCCTGGCCGATTGCGCATTAATTCTGGAGATAACACACTCTGCAACTGATGATGCAGCAAGCTCACGGCTGTGCTCTCACTGCCGTTGGTGATCACAGCACCATGAAAATGCCTTTGTACAGACCAGTAGCCTGCTGGCCACTGGGACTTGGGCTACTGGTGCTTTGCCTCCTGCTCCTGCCGGCTGCTCTCCAGCCCAGGCCGTTCCCCACCACGCTGGGGGCCGCAGCCCCGGCACAGCCAGTGCAGACAGGAGCGGGGGCCGTGGCTTGGTGCAGCACAGGGATGCTGAGGAGTGGGATGTCTTCACTGCCAGGCGGGCGGCTGTGCCGTCGCTTCCCCTCCAGCCGGCACACAGTCTCTATTCGTCAGAGCCAGAGGCTAGATCTAGAGCAAGCTGGGATGCAGACAAGTGCTGTTTCCAAGATGGAAACTCAAGACACAATCTATAAATCACTTCCTAAGGGTTATGATAATGCGTTATTGATTAATAGTAGAGGTTAGAGAAAACATGGGAAGCACTGGAGGTCATAAATCCTGTAAATTAGGTAATCCTGCCTGTGCCAAGCGATGCAAGCTGTGTGCTCAGGTCCTTCTGTGGCAGCAGCTGGATTTCCTGCCTTGGCCAAGTTTTAATTATCACCAGCATCAGGGCCAGGCACAGGGCGCCCTGCAGCACAGGGCACTTGCCTCGGGCTCCCAAGGAAAGGCTGCAGGATCAGCAATGTTGATTCCCGTGGGTTTTCCCCTCGGCTCCGCAGGTATCGGTCACTTCCATGAGCTGCTCGGAGAAGCCCTTGCCCTCAGTTCCTTTGCATTCTGTCCCAGTGAGGTTTAATTCCCCTCCCACGCTTTGCTTTCATTGTCCTCTGAAGTCACTGAAAGCAGCACTTCTTTACTCAGCCACGCTGTGCGTTAATCGGACTCGGTTTACTCCCACGGAGACACGCTGAGAGTGCTGGTACTTATTTTTCCTTTGTTGTTGTTGTTTTTTTTAAAATTTCATGGCTAAAGAAAAGCTGTCCGTTACCTCTAACAACAACAACTTAGCCAGAGGGCTGCAATGAGCAGCGTGTTCCAGCAGGGAAGGCTTTACCTGACCTGCAGAGCATCCCTACGCGTTTCCAAGACCGGGCAGCTCGTGGCTGCCCGTGACCAGCGACCGCCCGGCATGGCTGGCCCCAGCCCGTCCCACGCAGGGGAACCCACGGAGCTGCTGTCAGGCACTTGCTGGTACCCAGGCCTAGGGTGTCCCGGGCCGAGCGCACCCCCCGACCGCACCCCGGTCCCGGCCCCCCCCAACAGCCGCCTGGGGCGGCCCGCGGCTGCGCAGCGCCCTCTGGTGGGCGAGCGGCCGGGCGGCGCCTGGCCGGGGCTGCCCCTGCCCCGAGCCCCCCGAGGAGCGGGGTTGCCCCTGCCCCGAACCCCCGGGAGGAGCGGGGATGCCCCTGCCCCGAGCCCTCCGAGGAGCGGGGCTGCCCCAGCCCCGAGCCCCCCGGGAGGAGCGGGGC